>NW_006497396.1:339862-352069 GCF_000471905.2 Amborella trichopoda
AATCGAGTCGGCTATTTTAGCTTTTTTTCAGGCCGCTGCTCCGTGGGGTCCTAGACCTATAATGACTGACCTTGGACTTCCATACCTTGTTGGAAGAACAGGCTCTATGGCTAGAGCCTTAGATGACCTGGCCAAAGATAAAGCTCCTGATCTAGATGGGTTTCCCATTGCCCCCTTCAAAATCTTTGGGGAAACCTTTCGTCCAGATTTCATGAGTTTCTTTATGGAATTTTTCCACTGAGGAATACTCCATAAGCCATTAACGCCACTTTTATTGCTTTGGTCCCCAAGGTAGAAGGGGCAGAGGAACTAAAGGACTTTCGCCCTATCAGTTTGCTCAACTCCTATAAAATCCTGGCTAAGGTGTTGGCCTCAAGATTACAACAGGTCCTTCCCTTTATTATCTCGCCTTCACAGTCGACCTTCATTAAAGATAGGCAAATCTTGGGCGGTGCTCTAGTTGCCCACGAGTGCATCCACTCAAGGCATTTGGCAAAAGAGCCTGGCCTTATCTTTAAGATCGAATGGGAGAAAGCGTACGACCACGTTGATTGGTCCATTATGGATGAGACAATGGCAAGAATTGGATTCCGTGATCGTTGGAGAAATTGGATGAGAGGTTGTTATTCGCATCCGCATTTCTCGATACTCATCAACGGAACCCCAAAAGGATTCTTCCCTTCCTCGAGGGGATTACGCTAAGGGGATCCTCTCTCCCCTTTCCTTTTCGCAATCTCAGTAGAAGCCTTTAGTCGTTCCTTGTCCCGTGTGTACCTGACAAGTCTCCTCATAGGTTTTAAAACTTCTCACCGTGGGCTTATAGTGTCGCACCTGCAATATGCAGACGACACTTTGGTATTCCTTGATGCATCTCCTCAAGAAGTTGATAACTTGAGGTTCTATCTGAAATGTTTCCAAGTGGCCATAGGCTTCAAGGTCAATCTGGAAAAATAAAAAATGATGGGAGTAGCTGTCGCTAATGCCCAAATCAGAGAGCTTATTCCAAATTGGGATCGCAAAGTCGAGGACCTCCCCACAACCTATCTGGGTCTACCTCTGGGCTGGGAATACCAAAAAAGAGACATTGGTCTCACGTGATTGACAAGGTTGATAGGCGTTTGGCTGGCTGGAAGGGGAGAAACCTTTCTCAAGCGGGTAGAATCACTCTAATCAAAGCAACCTTGGGCAATGCCCCAATGTACCACATGTCTCTTTTCAAAGTGCCAACTTCAAGGGCAAATCGGCTTGACCAACTTATGAGGAAGTTTCTCTGGCTAGGACAGGCAGAGAAAACAAAATATCATTTAATTCTTGGGGATAAGGTCTACTTACCCAAACATCAGGGGGCGTTGTGGATCATGCTCCTAAGAAAACACAACTTGGCCTTTTTAAGGAAATGGTGGTGGTGCCTGGCCACTCAGACGGATTCTCCATGGGCTCAAGTACTACGAAGTAAATACAAGATTCCTGAACACACTTGGGTGCCAAAGATGAGATTTTGGAGCAATGCTTCAAAAGCATGGAAGTCGTTCACCTCCTCCCTCGCATTGTTCAAAAAATTCATCAAGCTTCATCCAAGAGAAGGAACAAGAGTGTGTTTCTGGTCAGATCTCTAGCTTGGACATGCGCCATGAAGGGACCTCTTTCCATCCCATTACGCCATCGCGGCAAACAGAGATTCTATAATAGAGGAGGAAATGGTGTCGAAGGGAGGTCGAGGAGTGTGGAGCCCCTCATTCAGAAGAAACTTTTCTGAGGAGGAAACAAACAACTCTCTCTCCCTGTCGGCAACCTTGCACCTTTCTTTCATCCCTACTCTAGGGAGGGATCAGCTAGTATGGTCTCTTGCCTCTACAAGGGCCTTCTCAGTGGCCTCCTCATACAAGAAACTCATCCAAACTCCCACTTTCCCCCCTAAACCCTCCTTCGGTTCTTTCTAAGGTTTGGCATACTATAGCACCCCCTAAGGTGCAGACCTTCAACTGGATAGCAGGTTCTCATAAGGCACTTATTGTTGATCACCTCCAAAAGAAAGGGATTCCCATCCTCAACAGATGCATCATGCGTTTGTGTGAGAAGGAATCCAATCCCCACCTATTCATCCATTGTAATCTTGCCCACGACCTCTGGAGTCTATTGCTACATCTGTTTGGTGTCCACTGGGTAACACCAACGACGGTCTTCCGATTATGCATTCCAATGGACAAAGGCTGGAAGAACCCTATGGTAGGCTACAGTGGCAGCAATCATTTAGGTGATCTGGACAGAAAGAAATGCTAGAATGTTCCAAGGATAGGTCAGCCAAGTCCCAACACTCTTTCATAAGGTTACATCCTTAGTAACCTTCAGAGCGGCTTCTAACCAACACCTCTTCAAGGGTATTTCTGCAAATTCCTTCCTAGGTCAATGGGAAAATATTCTATTCCACCGACCATGGAAGGTGAAAAGATCAAGCATCTGGAAGCCGCCTCCTGACGGAGCCATTAAACTTAACTTCGATGGGTGCTCTTTGGGGAACCCCGACCACACAGGAGCTGGTGGTGTGTTTAGAGAACACCAACACAATATCTTTTTCACCTACTCTGAATATCTTGGCATTCAAGATTCCCAGTATGCCGAATCAATGGCCCTTTTCAGGGGCCTAAAAGGTTTCGATCAATCTTGGGGGCAAAACCTAATAGTGGAGGGTAATGCGCTTAACATCATAACATGGGCAACTGGGAGATCGACACCTCCATGGTATCTTGCCTCGATTTTGATGAGATTGCATATACCTTGAGGGCATCAAACGAGCTCGCCAACTTCCTGGCGAAGGACGGGGCTGGGCCCATGACGAAGATCAAACTCGGTCCATCTCCTTTTTTGCTCTCGACCGCAGAGGTTACACTTAAAAGAACATCAAACTGTATATGGGCAACCATATAAGCCCATTTTTTGTAAACTCATTGTAAACCCATTGTAAGGGGGCAACCTTATAAGCCCATTTTTTGTACAGGGTTGACCTATTTTTTACCGAGAGTCCCGTCTAGAGGGTACTCTCGGATTAACCCAAAACTGTACTCTATCTCTTCATAGCAATACCAAAGTTAACGTTTATAAAAAAAACCTTATAAAAACCACACCCTTTAAAAATAAAAGTATGAACACAAGATTGATATAAGTGATGCATGAAGTCTAAAGAGCACATTTTCTATTACCAATAAATTAAATAGTGATTTGTGTTTCAATATATACTATATTAAAAATTTAACAATTAAAAAAAATAAAGAAATAGATTCAAGATAGATTTGAAGAGAGATGCATTAATTGCTAGAAATGATACAAAATAGATTTTTTAAGATTTGAAAGAT
Source organism: Amborella trichopoda (assembly GCF_000471905.2). The sequence goes on from NW_006497396.1 coordinate 343,213, forward strand.
ATAAAGCTAAGTAAAAAATTTAATAAAATATTTTGTACTATCATCCAAAATTTTGTCATGAATTTTTTTTTTTCGAAGTGTATTTTAACATGAAAATTAATAGAACAAAAAAATTAAATGAAAAATACGATTACTTTCAAAACACATTTGAATAATATAAAAAAATGTCAATTGTAGAAAATATAAATAGATAGATAAGACATTTTATTTTAAAAAAGTATTTCTACGAAATCTTAATAATTAAAAATTCAAGAAATAGATTTAAGAAAGCTTTGAAATGAGATGCATTAAATGTTTGAAATGATATTAAATTAATTTTTACGAGATGAAAGACATAAATGTAATTATGAAATCCATAAAAACTTTTGAGCTACAAACAAAAATTTAATCATGAAAATTATGAGAATAAATAAATAAATGAAAAATGCCATTACTTTCAAACACTTCCAAATAATATAAAATAAAAGAAATCGTCAATTGTGTAGAAACTATAAAAAGATATATAAGACATCTTGTTTAAAAAACGTTAATGTATGAATCTTCATAATTAAAAAGCCACATATTTAATATTCTTTATATTAAGGTACACTGATTTAGTGGAATTAAATTAATGTTGATACTATTACTATAAGATTTCTCATGGACTAAGCTTACATATTTGAAATGAGTTCATGGACTGTATACTTGTAAGCATACAATTAGTATTTTATATAATAAAGTACAGTGATAAAGTTGATTTAAATTAATGATAAAGTTGATTTAAATTAATGTTGATAGTCAGATAGTATTACTAGAAGATTTCTCATGGATCATGGGCAATGCTACATAACTGAAATGAGTACATGGACTATAAACTCATCAACATAAATATTACGAAAAGAATTCTCATGGACTATGAACTTATTACTATAAGTGGTAACAAGCACATGCATGCAAGCCCTTAAAATTGACCGGTCATATTTGGAACGCGACGCATTTTTTGAGGTGTCGTGATCCCCCATAGATAGGGATCAAGATCCTTTGAAATCAAGGATCGAGATTCTTTTAGATTAAGAACCGAAATCCCAATAGGTAGGTATCAAGATATCCTTATGGGAGGAAGCGAGTACCGCTCAGGCTCCGGTTCCGGATTGCAATATCGAGTTTCCAAGAGGGGAATGCCACCCCTTGACCAAGATCACCGCAACTATGAACAAGAGGATGTAGTGAAGGAAGTTGGTAAGGAATACATCACCCAGGTCATGACTTACAATGGGCCAAGAACTATGTGAATGCTGGAAGGAGGTTAACGAAGCGAAAGCATTTGATTTGGAATCCATGTGGAGCCCACTGCAGGGACCTCATTCTTGAAGATTTTCAGCAACTAAAGCAGGTTGAGGACAATGTGAGAAGAGAAAGACCATAACAAGGTTCACATACAACCCTTCATGGGTCTTCAACACTAGGAGGTGCTACACAACCAGGAGGGAGCCGACTAGGGAAGCCATCACAAGATTCACTAGCACATTCTTGTCAACACAATTGATATTGCGTATTGCTGGGCCTAGAAAAATGGTTTCCTTAGGTCAATGCCTCTATCTGAAGCACTCCGGCAAGAAGAGAAGTTGAAGGGGTAATTAATAGCCAGAGGTCTTGGGATAGATATAAGCAGATAGTGGATGTCTTTTAGCCATGATTAAGTCAGATAAGAAGCCACTATAGGGCTCTGGTATGAAACAATTGCTTGTGTAAAGTAGGCCATTGAGGTGAGCTGAAATTTCGTTACAAAATCTGAGGAACAAATAAGGAAAAAGCTTATATAAGGGTGATGCCCTAACAATCAAATTAAGGCACACCTCAAAAATTTTACTAGAAGAGGTTGTTTTGATGCACAAATATCCTCAAATCGATCACCTCAATCTCAAGATATATGGACATGAGAAAACATGGATTTCAAGTCTTGAAAATATTGCATCTTGTAATATATTTTTTGGACCGTGAATTTTCAAGTGTTCATGGATCTGCTCAATCTACACTAATTTTGAAGCTTTAAATTTTATAATTAGGAATAAAAATTAATTAGATATAAAAATAAATTTTGTGAACAACATCTTTCGACACTACTTGAAGGTGCATCTTACTTTGATTGTTTAGGGCCTCAGCCTTATACAAACCACACCCAATAATTAATGAGGAATGGGATGAATATGTTGCACTTCAAGATCCACGCAGCAGTGCAACTCAGTATTGAAAAACTCCCAAGTTCAACTTGGACCAGGCATGCTGCCGAGTTAGGGAGGCTCCCATCAAGTACTTGCCCAAGTTACTATAGGAACTCAAGTAAGTATTGGACAATTCAGATGAATTCTGTGGAGATCCACCAAAACTCGCCAAGACCATAATTTTTTATTATCCATAGGGCGGGAAAAGGAGAAGAAGAGGGGGGAGTGAGATCTGATCCCGACTTTCTTCCTCATATTTGACCTTAGATTTCTCAGAAACTTCAACCCTAGTGTATGAATTTTTTCATCCACAATAAATTTCAAACATCAGATTCAGGAAAAACAAAGAAAAAATAAAAAATAAAAATTTTTGAGTAGCTAGATTCTTTTTCAACCTAGGTTTTTGCTTGAAGTTGCTTGCTTGTGATATTTTCACAACCTAAGCTCAATCCACCCTGAAAATTCTTTTCTAAACAGGTTTTTTTGCCATCTACTAATTCAAGGGTTAGATTCCATAAAAGACACTCAAAATCTCATATTTGCAAGATTGTGAGTATTGAAATAAGGCTTGGCCAAAAATTTCAAGAGCTTGGATCAATTAGATCAGAGCACAAATCCCAATCCCACTTTATATACAAGTTTTCTTAATTTTCATTTGTTTCCTTTTTTTTGGATTCTTTTAGTTCTTTTTGGGGGATTAAGCGATTGCACATGGGAATCGCTGAGTCAACTAGGTCCAAGCAGATGCCAAGTCCTCGTTTTAGAATTTAACAATTACAGCCTTTGGGGTTATGGATTCAGGATGGATAGACTTGGTTTATAGTTTGATAAGAGTTCATATATTAATCATCGGTTCATGTATTAAACGTTTTTGTTATTTAGGTTTCTTCATCAATGCAACATGCTTCAATACTCTAGGAACATATCACCCAAAGATCATGGATGGGGTCAAATATTATATAGAGTTCTAAGCGAGATGGAGTCATGCTTGATGCTTGGAAGGAGGAAAGAAAGATTTAACAAACTTTCCCTACTTAGCATTATGATATATGTAAGCAACATTCACAAACCACTAAAACTTGTTCCTTTCTAAGCTCTCTGAGAATGGATGTGCAAGGGGAATTTTCAATAAACATGGCTAGAAGATCTTGCTCTCAGTTGATGCCTCAACATAACGTCCCGCCTTCCACTCCTACCATTAACATATCAACATCATCATTAGAGCCTCATCTCAACTTTTGGGGTTGGTTACACGAATCCTATTTCGCCATTCTACTCTATCAAGGGCCATACCCTCAATACGACTATAAGTCCCCATATCTTTTCTCACTCCTTCCATTTATGCCCTTTTGGGCTTTCCACTTGTCGTTTGAAGCCTTCCACTTGAACCAAATCGCACCTCCTAACTGGTGTTATATTGGGTCTACACTGAATATGGCCTGCCCAACCTAAGTCTATTTTCCCTCATTTTATTGCTCATTGAAGCCACACTTAAGTTCTCCCGAATGTATATATTTTGAGTTCTATCCTTTCATGTCTTGCCACCAATCTATCTCAGCATCCTCATCTCAGCTACACTCATCCTATAGGTGTATTGTTCCTTGACCACCCAAAATTCCATCCCATAAAGCAAAGCTAGTCTCACAACTATCCTATAGAACTTTCTTTTCAATTTCATTAGTATGCAACAATCACGTAATACTCCAAATGCACATCTCCACTTTGCCCACTCAACTCTAATTCTATATGCATCATCATCTTCAATCTCTCTATTTTCTTGGATTGTTGACCCAAGTTATTGAAAATACTCTCTTTTTGGTATTTCTTGGCCATCAATCTTAACTACTTCGTCATTTCTACTCTTATTATTACTAAAGTTGTATTCCATAAATTCTATCTTAGTCTGGCTCATTTTGAAACCTTTAGACTCCAGATCATCCTTCTTATGTTCTAACTTTGCGTTGATGCCGCTTCTAGTCTCATGGATCAAAACTATTTCATCCGCGAACAACATATGCCACAATACCTCATCTTATAGGAGTCTAGTTAACTCGTCCATACCTAAAACAAAGAAATATGGGCTCAACGCTGACCTTTGATGTAGGCCTATTATCACTGAAAACTCCTCTCCACTAGTTGTTCATACACTAGTTAGCGCTCCCTCATACATATCTCTATGTCAGTATAGCATATGAAGACTCCTTTCTTTTCCAAAACCCATCAAATTAAATCTCTAAGTACCCTATTGTAAGCTTCCCCTAAATCAATAAAGACCATGTGGAGATCTTTTCCCTTCTCCATGAACTTCTCAATCAATTGCTTAAGTAGGAAAACGACCTTAATTGTTGACCTCCCTGATATAAAACCGAATTGATTTTCCGATTCACTTATTTGATGCCTTAGTCGTTGCTCAATCACTCTTTCCACAGCTTCATAGTGTGGCTCATAAGTTTGATCCCTCAATAATTTGCACAATTCTATGTCTACTTTGTTCTTGTAAATAGCTATCACAACATTTTTGAACCATTCGTCTAGCATTTTTTTAATTCCCAACACCTTTTTGAACAACTTAGTCAGCCAGCATATGCCAATCTCCCCCATGCACTTCCAAAACTCTTTCCGGATACCATCTGGTCCTAAAGCCTTTCCTATCTTTTTCCTCCTCAAAGCTTCTTTCGTTTCAGATATCTTAACATTGTGCATGTATCTTTGACTTCTGCCTTCATTTATTCCAAAGGCTTCTAGAGAGACCTATATCATTAAACATATTAAAAAAAAAAAAAAAGCACTCTCCTTACCTGAAAAGAATTGCAATCAAGGAACTCGATGAAATATTACTCAACCATGAGAGCATCATTCTTGAACTACTACGGAGATATTCAGGAAGAGTGTGATCCTTGCCACTATTCATAGCAGCAGTAGAAGTTTGGGGGGCCATTTAGAGAAAGACTTTTGGTGTTTTGTGTTTGTTTGTGAGTTGACTCCAATAGGCAATTTTATGTCGTACATATTTCTTTTCCTCATGAATACATTGCACTTTTTGCATTGACTTGTTAGTCGTGACTTGTGAACAGAGAGCTATTTGTTGGAACTTGGAAGTAGTTTGAATATTTGAAGTTTAAAAGATATCTATAATTTGGCTTGCTCCAAGGAATGTGAGTATACTAGTATTTACATCTGTATACCAAATTTGCACTACAATGGTATAAATACTTGCAACGATTTAATTGGACCATTAGAACATATGCCAAATAGTAAGCAAGGCAATAAAATGTTTATTACATCATTATCTATAAGTTTTTTCTTTCTTCTTAAACATACTTTTTTTATCAACTTTTTCTATTTTCCTTAATTTTTGCATTTTCCTTTTTTTGGACTTTTCCCCTACACAGTTCCGGATTTTAAAAGACTCTTTGAACCCCAACCCCGACCCACATTAAAAAGGACACCCTCCCTCCCTCTATTCATATTGGACATACATACTTATAAATGCATGAAAATACACAACAAGCACAGATATGCTCAACAGCAAGTGCATCCTTATCCATATTGTAAAACATACCTTACATAGGTCATACAAGCTGGCAGAATAGTGGCGGGGTCTATCAAGAAAACTAAATATAAATGATGTATCAATCACCCTCCTATGATCGATTTTCAGAGCTGCACAGAGAAAGGAAAATGCAAACAATTGCATGTAAACTTAATTGATAAAAAGCTGAAGCACCTAGATATCTATCCCAAAATCACAGTAGCCATGATTTGGATAATTGAGTCCAAAAGAACTTAAGGATTTCATTTAGTCACAAACAAGGATACAGCATGCATACCTTGTAAATCATTATGTAAGCTGTGGCCAACTAAAATCATTCCCGGTTTCAGTAGCTTTTTGAGCAATATCTGCAGAGGTCACAATGTCAACTAAAAGCAAGAACTTAAAAGATTAGCAAAACAGAAAATATGTTAGCATAACAAAACTTGTGTTACCTGTATATCTGATAAACAACAAGATACATCTTTCAAGTCTTCTTCTGTTATTCCAGTAATATCTGTCCGATAGTCACTAACAACCTTCATGGGATTTACAAGCTTGTCAAGCTTGACCTAAGTCAAACAACAACAAAAAAAATATCTCCAGAAAATTAATCAAAAAACAAACACCACCTTCATAAGGAACAGTATGCCGACTAGTTTCAGAAGCGTGTAGGAATTGTTCTTTCTTAGATAAGAATATTTGAGAGTGTCAGCGCAAATAACGTAAAGAGCCCTTAAAAATTCTTTTCAAAGGTTATGCACAACATGGCAAATGGTAGAAGAGCTTTGTCAGTCAAACAGCAGATTTAACATTGCAACCTTACCTCCATATTCTGATCCACAACACATACTTTCACCACTTCCTCAGTACCATCTTGGCAAAGCACCATCTCACAATCAACAGCAACCATCGCATTTGATTTCAAAACCTTGGAAATTTTACCAACCCTAGTAATCACCCAGTCCTGCCATTTTGTTCCAATGAGTTCTCGAAAACAAAATCAAAACCCAATCTGCAAAGATATAATGCTAAAGTTAACCATGCAAGTAGAATTACATCACCCCAAAGCACCCACTCCTGGGAAGAATGGTCCTGCAACACTATGTTTTTTCAAGCACAGAACACCCTAAAGTTATCACATTTTTGGTCCCCAGTGTGCATCAGAAATAAAACAACCAACAACATGTAAAACATGCCTCAAAGTTGTCACTATACCTGTTGGCATTACGTCTTTGTTGACGAATGATTCACAGCGACTCACATCCACAGAAAGACATGTTATGCAAAAGACCTATTAGAGTTTTCATTCTATTCTTCAGTTAATGTTTGTAATAAATTGCTCATCTGGCAGGCATTTTGGCCTGAAGAATGCTATGTAATTGTATAGAAGTTTTTGAAACGTCACAAACACTTGCAAATCAAAGATGTTGGGGTGCCAAATGGACAGGCTAGGGTTGGCCTAAGCCTAGCCCAACAAACTAGGGGCTTGACTTGAACACGACGAGCTGAAAGAGGCTAGACCGGGCCTCGCTCATTGCCATGAGTAGAGCCCGGGCCGATCTTCATTATTAGATCAAACTGGGCCAGGCCTAGGCTAAATCGCAGGCTTGGATACTTTTTATACTCCACACCACCATAAAAACTTCCTTTCGGTAGTTTAGTGCAGCGTTAGCATTGTTGATACCTTAACCAATCAAGGCTCAAGCCTGAATCCTGGATCACCTGAATCTATTGAGTTTTCTAGAGAGATCACTGGTACTTCCACCTCTCATTGTCTAAATGGTGATTTTACTCCTCTTTGGGATCCATCTGGGCTAAGTGGTGGATGGCTTCTAGAAGGTACGTTTACGTTTCAGCAGTTTTCAAGATAGCAATCTTGAGAACGGTCGTCGTTGGGAATTTGTCGTACAATAGATTTATTACATTTGTTATAGTTTTTCATCATCATCCTCATCATCATCATCGCTAGATCCTTTTCCAACTAATTCGGGTTGGCTAAATGAATCCTGTTCCGCTCCAGATGCATGAGAAGTTTTGACAAAGATTTACATTGGCTGCCTACCTAACACAACCTACCTCCTCTATTTAGGCTTGAGACGGGGTACGGGAAAGTTTTTAACAAATTGTCTTTTATGCGTGGCTTAGTCATTTTTAATAAGTTGTCTTTTATGCGTAGCTTAGTCATTAAGTAAGGATACATGTGTAATCATCACCAAAAACAATAGCTACCCTTTTTTCTTGAAGAAAGGGTGACAATAACAGTATTATATAAAATCATCATCATAATAGCTTTTTCCCAATTAATTGGGTCGGCTAGAGGAATCTTGGTTCGCCATTCTACTCTATTAAAGGCCATACCTTCAACGAGGCCATAAGTCCCCATATCTTTTAAAACTACTTCCAGCCACATTCTTTTGGGCCTGCCCCTTGCCCTTTTCAATCCTTTCACTTGAACTAACTCGCACCTCCTAACAGATTGGTCAATGCCACACATGGCCAGCCCACCTAGGTCTACTTTCTCTCATCTTATTGTCTATTGGTGCCACACGTAAATTCTCCCGGATGGATTCATTACGAATTCTATCCCTTCTTGTCTTGCCAATCATCCATGTCAACATCCTCATCCCTTATTATATGAAATATGCTTTACAAAAACCCACAAGATATGGGTGCAGGCAGCCCACATGGCAAGCGCTCAAATTTGTACAAACAAAATTATAATACACCATCAATCTCAGAATTAGAGAGACAGAAATGGTGGTTTGGGAAGTAGAGAGAGAGAGAGAGTATGGAATTCAAGTGGAGACTGATGAGAAGTCAGGTAGCATAGAGCGAGTGTGGGGAAAGAAAGAAAGAGGAGCGGGGGAGGAAGAGAGAGGAGGATTGAGAGAGGAAAGAGCGAGAGAGAGAAGTGGGTGGAGGAAGAGAGAGGTAATAAGACTGGTTGCTTTTGTCATCTTCAAAATAACATAGACAATAGTTTCACTAAATGACAAGGGTATTGGTCTTGACAAAGTTCCCAGGCACTTACTTTTTACCAAATAATGACCTTTTAGGATAATACACCCATCACAATTCATTTCAATCTCAACTTTTATATTTTGAGGTGTTGGTAACTATA
>NW_006497396.1:352944-412959 GCF_000471905.2 Amborella trichopoda
ATGCACAATCTCAAACGGTAAAAATGAGCCCTGCTCCCACCATGAATTCAGACCATCTATTCATTCAACATTTCGATATAGGACTTCGATATTCCAAAATGATTTTTGCTTTTCTAAAATTAGTCATCTAACGATGATAAGGCTATATCCAATATCTGGGGCCAAGAAAATCCCCCCAAAGCCCAAATTTAATCTCATCAAGATAAAAAGAGTATGTTTAAAATTTTGGGTAACATAGTACCCCTGTTTGTGGGGCTGCGCCACCTCTCTAGATTTCGGATTGTTGCTACCGGACTCCCCCATCGTGCTCTTGCGTTTGTCTAATTCTCATCCTAGATCTGGCCCTTACTACTGCCATATTTCCATATATGAATTGACCTCGGTTTGTTGTTTCTCCACCACCAAGGCACGGTAATAGAAAAATTTCAGAAGGTGTGGAAGATTCAACACATCCTGCAGAAACTGCTTATATATATTGCGCTCCGATCATCGTCCTTAGAATGCTCATTACACGAAACCAATTGATAAAACTCTTCCGAATGGTTATCCACTGAAGATTATTCAAACGCTGATATAGAGTTTGCAAGTAATTGAAGTGCAGAAAAGCCTCTCTCATCCTACGCTTCACCTTTAACCAATCTATGATTTTGGGCTGCCCTCTTCATTTATGCATCACCTTCAAATGTTCCCATAAGGCCAAAGCACTTCCCCTAAGCTTTATGGTGACTAAAGGTACTTTCTTTTCCTTAGGAACCTCTTTAAACTCCAATATATGCTCCATTATATTCAGCTCATCAATTCATAAAACTCCAGGATCTCAACGCTGAGATCGTTTTCCCACCTCCTACCATCCAAGTTCGCATGATCAGCTTACCTCGCTCCTTGGAGCTTGATCATGAAAGGGATTTGGATTGTTCATCTGCCCTGATCTTATTTGCTTGAGACGAGGCTTCCATCTGTGCCAAACATAGAGCTAGGGTTTTGACCAATCTCCTTAGATCTGCAAACTCTTTTCGTGAACTAGCATCAAAGGCTTCTATGGCTGCCGGTTTTCCTCCTCTTCCTCTACGTGGAGTCATGGTTGTTGGTCTAGGGCACAAAAATTGACTACACAACACCATCTACAATATCATCCGTCCATTGCTTAAGTATCGTTCATATAAATCATTAGGCTCTAATATCAACCTGGCGCAGACCTAGTAGCTTGGAGCTAGGGTTTGGCAAAAAAGAAAGGGAAGATCCGAAATTAGAGAAAGATACAAAACCTAGGGATAAAAGGAGCACTAGCTGCCCTAGGGTTTTGAATAAAGTCCATAATAAGATGCTTCATTATGCTTGAGTACATCTCTGATCTAAGAAAACCCTAGACAAGACTTAAACATGCCATTCATCTAAGCGTGCGGTATGTATAGAGCTGAAGCTTTCAACAATCAAAGTAAAGCGCATCTTTAAATAGTGTCGAGAAATGTGGTTTCAATACTGGAAATCTTTGTGAAAGCCTTAAAATATATTTTCATCTCTAATAATAAAATTTCAAGCTTAAAAAATAGTGTATATTGAGCAGATCTATGAAAACTTGAAACTCTTGAAAATTGACGATCCAAAAATGCATTATTTCCAAAACTTGAAATCCATTTTTTCTCATGTTCATGAATTGTGATGTCGAGATGATCATTTGAGGATGTTTGGGAATCAAAACAACCTCTTTTAGTGAAATTTTTGAGGTGCGCACTAATTTGATCGTTTAGAGCCTCGCACTTGTATAAACTTTTGCCTTCATCTAATCTAATCATGGCTATTCATTATAAATGACTTTAAGTGAATAGAAAGACATAAAAGACTCTAGAAATTATTACCTATACCCTTAAGTGAAATAAATCACTCATGAAATAAATAAAATGCGTAAAGGATAGATTAAATCACTATTTTTCCCTCCTAAAGCTCCTCTTGTAATTTTTTAGCTTGTCTCTCTTGTCTACAGCTCGAAAGTAGTATTATGGGCTGCATCAGGAAGCATCGCTGATAGAAGTCAAAACATGTTTCCAGTATATTTGGGATGGCCAGAACTGTTGATACGAATGACATATACCAAACCAAGTTTCTGGGTAGCTTTACTGTAACAAAAAGCCAAAATATTATATTGTAGACATGAATCCTTCAAATATATTGTAAGAAAATGGCAAGACTAAGTAGGCCACACATTAGAGTAGTACTATATACTTTTTTTTTTGAGAAAAAGTTAACATTGTATTGCTGTAAGGAGAGAGAGTACAAAGAGGAGGGGGGGAGTAGTACTATATACTATTCTTTGAACAGAAAACACAATCTAATCTAATGATTCACCTAGCACCAACAATGTACAAATGTTGCTAACTGATGCATTATGTATCCATCAAAAATTTCAAACACAAACAACCATAAGACAATTCCAATGAAATGACAAAGGGATTAAAAGTATAGGATTAGAGGTAAATCATAAAGTACAAACTTCTAATCCAAACTAAGCATTCAGGTACAAGACAAGTCATCACACCTCATTATAGGATGGGAAGGAATAACGCTTCAGGTATTCGGGATGTTCCATTGTTAGACGAACTAACTTCTGTTCTGCCAAACACAGAGATTAATCAAGCTCACAAAATAAAAACATGTATTGTGGTGAAAAGGAAAAAAATAGATAATAAGTGAAGAACCCAAGGATTCCAACGACCATATCTCAATATAAGACTCAATGTATGTCAGCCAAGACAATGAATACGAGGTATAACAGTTTCCTTCACATAAAACCGTGAATGTAAGAAACACCAAAATAAAAACCTATTTGATAAAAATTAAAAGATAAGAAATTTTATCATCTACAATGCTAACATTAAATTAGAACGACATACTTCTTTGTGAAAGATAAGCCAGTTCAGCAAAAAGATTGGACCTATAGTATCCAGCCTGTGAAAACTAATATCTTCAAGAATAACTAAAGGATTTTGATGCTCAACTTCTCTACCGAATTTGACCTACAACAAAACTGTTCCCATTATTTACAACCCAAAACATTTACCTTGTGATGCATTTTGTCAGTCTCATGAAGCCTATCCAAGGATTGGGGGACTCTTCCATAACAACAATAATAGAATGCATTCCCAAGAAAACACGGAAAATGTTTCCCAAAAGAATTAGAATGTCTTTCCTGCTCTCAAACGGCAGAGCTGGGGACTAAGAAACTAGTTACCTCCAATATTTTGGGAATAACTCCTTGACATCCGCCCTGATCTTCATCAAGAATAGGAGCATCCACAATATCCTACAAGATTTCAAACCATAGCAAAAGAAGGAGGGAACCGCATACTTAATTTAAAGTGAGTAAACAAAACTCCATACTCGATCCCATTGATACATATAGAATTCTGTGGAAAGCTGTATTCGATGGAAGTCATATGTACGGCTTGGCAGGAGATCTTTCATATCTTTCGAGATCCACCCTACAATATTGGGTCAAAAAGCCAAAACAAGTGATTTGTTTTAAGCCCCTATAAAACTGATTCTTGAACCTTTTTCATGCTCATGTCACATCTAGGTACTGCAAAAGAAAAAACTTCCCCCATGATAGGATCTTCTTCTTGATCCTGTTAATGGATTGGATCACCATTAAAGATAAGGTCACCCACTTCTTTTTCAACACCTAAATCGTCATCCAGGTTCTTATCAAAGACTGGCAGTAAGTTCCAATCCACAACGTGCTGATCATGAGAACAAAGTTTCTCCATGCTTGACCTTGGATAGACTTCCATAACACCCCAGGATCTCAACCTTGAGACGTTTTCCCCCTCTTGCTATCCCCATCTGTACAATCAACTAACTCTCTCCTTGGAGCTTGATCATGGAAGGGACCTATGGATTCCTCATTTGCCTCGATCTCATCTTCTTAAGGCTTCCATCTGTTCTAAACACCGAGCTAGGGTTTCAACCGATCTCCTTAGATCTGCAATCTCTTCTCACAAACTAGTATCAAAGGATTCTACGGCTGCCTTTTTCCTGCTTTTCCCGTACCTGGAGGCATGGTTATTGATCTAGGGCACAAAAATTGACAATACAAATACCTTTTGTACAATGCTCCAGTACTGTCCAAGTAAATCATCAAGCTTTGATACCAACCTAGTACAAACCTAGTAGCTTGGAGCTTGGTTCAAAAACTAGAGACAAAAGGAGCACTGACTGCTCTAGGGTTTTAAATGAAGTCCATAACAAGATGCTTCAATATGATTGAGTACAGCCCTTATATAAGAAAACCCTAAACAAGCCTTAATCTTAGCCATCCAACTAATCTAATCATGACGATTTATTATAACAGACTTTAAGTGAATAAAAAGATATAAAAGACTATAGAAATTACTACTTATGCCCCTAAGTAAATGAAATGACTCAAGAAATAAATAAAAAACATAAAAGGACATATTCAATGACAAATTTGCCCTTTTGTAGCTCCCCGCAGAGGCCAGGGTTGAAGGCCCAACCCCATATGATCTCCAGAAGCCATCCCTACAGAAGGAGGTAGAACTCAAGAAGAAATACCTCAAGACACATGGGGATGTGTGGGTGAAATATGATGTCTCCACAATGACAGATACATGGAGTGGTAAGAGTAGGAGTGATGGATTTGATAGAAAATTTCTCTAAGGATAGTGTCTTTTAGGTCTGTTGATGAATCTAATGATATTCTTAATGCATGGTTCTTTTTTTTTTTCAATCGTAAAGGGTATTATGGAGGTTGGAGAGAAGCATGTCAGGCATACAATAAACCATGTTGCAGCCCATCCGTCAGCTGCTAATTTGTTGTTTCAAAAAGCTGCATCCAAATTTTTGGACACCATGCACAACATGTTTAAAATAAGCAGCAAAATGCCAATGTAAAGGGGGCACATGATAAGGCTAAGGTCATGATAGTGTTTTACATTTACCCCTTTACCTTAGCATGTTGTGCAAGTTCATTGAGAAGAGGGACACAATGCGACATGTCTTTCCTAATTTTATGGAGCATAATGGAAAAGAGAAACCAACTCCAATCTATAATCACTTCATATTTTTGGTCTAGATCCTAGTGGTTCATGCAAGCTAAAGAGAGCATGTGATATCATGTTTTGCCTAGGCCTTATTACGATGGATAGTGTACTCACTTAAGGTATTTCGACCCTTGGCCTAAGTTTTACATTTAGTTGATAGTGAGAAGAAGCCCACTATGGGCTTTGATGGGCTTTGCATATAATTGCATCGGATGGGCCAAGAGAGAGAACTAAAGCATTGGCAATGATCAGAACATGTATGGCCAAATATGGGAGCATGTAGATAAATAGTGAGAGGACCAATTTCATCAACCATTGCATGCGATTGGGTACTACTTGAACCAAAAGTGATTTTATGTAGACATGGATATTGAGAGACAGGATGCAATATGGTTGTCTTTCATAAGTGTCTTAAGAGGCTCATTTGCAATAGGCATATTTGGGGTAAGATATCTACTGAAGAGCTGATTTTATATAAATGCACACTAAAATCATTTGGCAAGGAAATGGTGGTGATACAAAGTACCAAATTCAATCTGGATATCTATCTAAATTCAATCTAGATATCTATCTAATTTGAATAATTTCTTCAAGTTTCATCTAGCACAGTTTCATATGATGTTGTTGACGTTTGTGATTGTATTTGTATACTCAATATTTATTAGTTACAGCTTGAACATATACGTAACTGAACTTTGGAATTACCATTTTAAAATACAATTTAGGAGTTATCTTATTTTAAACTAATTTAATTATAAGTTATCATTCCAAAATTTAAAGATTGTTGCATCACAATTGCAAGCAAATGGTGGAACTAAGATGGGCTCAGTGCTTCAAACGTAGGTATTGTATGGCTGATGAAGCTAACCTACATTTTGATTGATTTTGAGTGGAGTTGCTACTCTTTGGAGAGCACAGTACAATGAAAGTTGTAAGTTGTGCTCGAGGGGGAGTTATTGTCTATCATTGGACTCTATGGTAGAATTCTAAATGGCTAGTTGCCAGGTTTTCACGATTGAGACACACTAAAGAAACTCACCTACACTCCTCAAAACTCTAATAACTTATTCCTTTTTACTCTGAAAACCATAGTGATCAGGATTTGGCTGCTGGCTCATAACAAGTAAAAAGCTCCCTATGGTAGGCATAAGAAGGATCAAGATTCCAAATTTTAAGAATCACGGAGAAGTGAGATCCCCTTCCTCGGAGCCTTAGAGCATTCAACCCATCCCTCCCTCCCTCAAAACCTTCGTTTCTCTTTAAAACCTTCATCCCTCCTCCGTCACTCCCTCTCTCCCTCCCTCCCTCTCGTAGGGCTCGCTAATCTTATAAGGAACCTGGTTTTGTCAAATGGGTTTCTTTTTATATCAATTTGATGTTCCATGGATGTATGCTTGGTCCCTTCCTTTCTTCATATATGTCTCAAACCTTCTCTTTTTATGTGGCTATTGGTCCATATCTCTTGATCTTGTTTTTATATTTATGTGGTTTAGAAATGCATGTGTGTGTCAGTATATGCACACACACTCACGTACTAGTGCAGGAACTGCCTTAAAACGCTTTTGACCCTCAACCAAACAATTTATTTGGTAAAGGTATTGCAAACTCACAAAGGAGCACTAGTTACGACAGAAGGAAATCTGGATATTGAAAACAATGGAGACAGCCACATTAGCATGTGGAATATAAATAACAGGACAATGGCTCCAAAAAACATGAAAGCAACTGCTATAACGGGCATTAAAATGTCAAAAGGGTGATCAAGGATAAAATTATTCTTATTTTCAATTTTTTTAATTTCAAATGATATATATAATAATTTTAATTTTAGGATTTACTTTCAGGATTTTTTAGCTTTTTTAGAATTTTAAGGTTTTAGCTCCTAAAACCCACAATTTTCTCTCTTTAGTATTAAAAAAATGACCCAAAAATACCCTCAAGGAGCTGCAGTTCCGCCCCTGGGTGGGGCGTAGGCCCTGAGAAGCCGCCAAGGCGAGTTCAGGCAGGCGCCCAGGGAAATCCGCCTAGGCGGCCGCCCAAGCGCTGGGCGGTCCGCTTTTTGAAACAATGTTACTGAATTTGGTCAAGAGTTTTTTTATTTCAGCCCACGATTTACAAAAAACAGCCTAGATCATGGTGATTTTAGAAAGGTTTTGTTGATTCTCTACCTAGGATTAGTGATTTCGGTAAACCCATGGGAACCAGGGCTCTCATAGATCTAACCCCTGATCCTAGAAAGGAGGTAATTGAAGACCATAAAAGGCAAGTTCAACAGCTTATGCAACACCTAACGAACATCACACGTGGACAAGATGGGGATCTTTCTGCCCAAGAAGATGTCGAATTTAATCCCTTTTGCAGTCGTGCTCCATACGAAGAGTTGAGAGGAAAGTTATAGAAGACCTAGCTGTTGGGGACATCACTCTAAGATTTTCGATTTGAATAAGGACATTCTTAATTTTGACGCAGGTTTTATCCAAAATCAATGGGTTGTGGATTGGGATTCGCCACAAATCTTTATACCTATGCTCATATGAACAACAAGATCTTTTATGAGATCCGATCAATGATAAGAATTAAGATGAATACATTTCTGAAGAGGGTCTTACTCGTGACGAATATGGAGAGAAGGCAGTAGGGAGACTGATCAAAATCATGGCCTATGAAGATTTCAAGGATATCAAAGAGGTGGAGCATTCAAGAGATTGAGGGCATTGGAATTAGACTCCCGCAGGTGAAGCGTGATCGACTCATAAACCGCAAATTGTGGCTCTAGATTCAGAGAATAACGAAATTGATGTTGAAAAAGCCTCTAAATACTAGAAAATTTAGTTTGAAGTTTCCTATATAATTTTCAATGTGAGCTCAGGGATAGATGAATTTAATTAGTTTGTATCAATTCCTTACTATGCATACCAAGATTTGAGGATCTCTTCTTACCATGAATAATATTTGAGCCAACCAAGAAGAAGAAGGTGGAAAAATATTTTTTTAAAGTTGGATTCATCTTAGCCTACTTCCAAAGTCAATTTTTTATTTTGAGATTTTTTTAGGGTTTTCAAGCTTTTTCAGTATTCTAGGATGTTTTTTATATTTTTAGGATTTTCAAGAGTTGTTTAAGGACTTAAGTGTTTACGGAATATTTTGTTTTAGGTAAAATAATCACTACAAATTTTATGTTTAAGTTGGTAGTAATCAGTCAATTTTGTTTTTGGCCAAGGCTATTTTGGACATTGTATCAAAAATAAAATATAATATAAATAGAGGTGAATGGGGCCTTCATGGTTCACGTGGTTTATTTTTTAAAAGAGAGAAAGGTCGACCCTTTTGAAGCCCTAGGTAAGGTTTGAGGAAGAAATCATAGGTTTCTTCCAACGGTTCCTTGTGTTTGGCCTGAAATATTGCTGATTTTCTGTTCTCTAACAATCTTCTCTCATTAAAGGGCCATTGCCCATCACATGATGTGATCATAAAGGACAGACGATCTAAAATACCCACAATGAATAATGGGAAGTTTATCAAAAATATGCCTAAAGTATCAACTTCTTTTTTTTGATAAGGTTATTTTTTGATAGATATTAAAGTATCAACTATTTAACATCTCATTACCAAATTACCCCAAAACAACTGTTATAACTCATGGTTAATGTACTTTGATTGGCATTTTAAATTATACCAAAAGAAATGGGTAAAATATTAATAATTCATCTCTTGGGTTCCTTTTGATAAATTCCCCATGAAAAAATAAAGATGTATAAAAAATCAGTCATTACATAATGGCGAGATCTCTGCACTAAAACTGATATATTAAAAAATACAAAAAGGATGATGGTTTATATCTGTAATGAAGCCATCATGTTTGTTATTAAATAGAAACCCATTATATTCATTCTAAGAAAGAACATTATATCTGTTCTAAAGGTATTTCTTTGGAATTTATTGACTGGTAAGTAATACACCATTATACATGTTTCTTTATTGTTATAAACCATTATATCTATTATAACGTCAATGTACCCATTATTTTTAATATAACATCATATGCATTAGCGGAGATGGCTCATGCCCACTATGGTCCATTATAATGGATCTTTGAGAATTGAGAGAAACTTACTCCTAACAAAATTAGTAAGATGATTAAAAAAATAAGTAAACGAACAATAATTAAACCCCCTACTGAGGAATACACCGAATAAGGTTTAACCATGCAATAAAAATTTTGAATTTCCCAACCCTAAAGAAACACGATCCACTCTTACCTGTTCAGGGGATTCCGGGTGCTGAGAGTTCTTCATAAGAAATTCCATGGACTTATAATTCTCATGAAGTTTCACTAAATTAGTAATAAGCTGCAGAAAAAACAGATGACAAACTCTCAGCATCAAGATCAAACATCAAATATCGCAAACACAAAACATGAAACCAAGATGCTGAAAATGGAGAAGATACTCTTAGAATTATGAAATCAAACATCACACACCAAAGTGTAAAAAGAATGCATTAAAAAAATTAAGAGAGTCTCTCGTATGACCACTCAAAAATTTTCTTGTCATTCATAAGGAATAATGGCAGATAGAGAGCAGCAAATGCGGAGGCAAAGAACCAGCATCCTTCAAGTTGAAGGAGTGTGATACACCACTTTCAAACATTTGGCTCAAGTAAATTTTCCAACAAATCCATTTAATGAAAAGATCCCACCTCATTAGCTTAGTGCTACAAATGATGGCCCAAGTCATTAGCTTTAGGGCCATTAATGCAAAGGCTTCCCACCTTCTGGGCTTACAGATTTTATCCCAAGCAATTAAGTCGATTTTAATATTGGAGATATCCCCAGACCAAAGGAAATTTCTCATTAACCTTTCGAGAGAGTTGATGATGCTGGCAGGTATCTTGAAGAGCGACATGGCAGATATTGGACAAGGTCACTTTGATACGAGTTCTCCTCCCTCCAAGAGAGAGGTACCTGCCATTCCAAGAGGCTAACACCTCTACTGGAATTTTCGATGACGGGATCCATTAACGACAGAAATTCCATAGTGAGAGAGTCCCATAGAAAATTAAAACTGTAGGTACATTAAAAGAAAGAGACCTGATATTTATATTTAAACCACCATATCTTTGATGTAGTCAAACAAAACTTGAGATCTGTCCCAGATCTCAAAATGGCGTAGAATAACACATGCTCGAACGCACCACTATAGTACAGTGTGTTACTGATTATAGTCATCTTTACAATGTAACATTTGTTCAAAGAAGAGCATGCCTCGCCAAAGCTGTAGCTCAGTTTTAACGGTCCCGTTACCATCCCTCGCAAGAGGTCCATGCCTTGCCTAAAGTGGCTGTCCCCTGTAGAAGACCACCTTTTATTTCCCTCACAACACAGCTCCTGGTTCTTGTCAGTGTTCTCTTCATCACCCCTTTCTTCTCCTATCTCAACTTCTCTCTCTATTTTGTACTCTGAGTGCCCATTTTGTGGGTTGCCTGTACTTTGTTAAACTGTAAAGTATTTTTACTCTTTATAAAGCCAACCCATTCTCAAAAAAAAAGTAACATTTGTCCAATCATTTATCAATAATTAAATATAATAACATATCTAACAATTACAGATCACAATCGCATGTTAAATGGGATCCAGATCCCATGCTAATGAGATCGACAGCCATATAATCAAGAGTAAGTGCCCATCGAGGGTAAGTTCCAGTGCCCATCAAGGATAAGCTCCAGGAACACGGAACTGTGTTCCCAAAGCGGGATGGGTTATGCTCTACACCCCTACCTATGATATTTATGATTCCTCCAAATATGCAAAGAACTGTTTGCCTTAATTTCACCCACATATGCCATCGTCAACATAAGTAGAATGCTTTGGAACTCAAGCATCTTTCCAAGCATGAATCTATAATTTAAAGATTGATTCCCTCGTTAAAAACATTTTTGAAGAAGACTGCTGAATGAAAAGGTAATAAAATGCTGCAAAAGAATATATTGCTGAAGCAAAACAAACATACACTAAACTATTGTTGCATACCTTCACATCTTCCTCCCCAGTAATTGTCTTTACAAAAGCAGCCAAGATGTCGATTGACCTTCTAGAAGGATCACTTAGGCTAGATCCGAACTTCTTGTCATGAGATTGCAGAAAATCTTTCCATTCTCCTTCAATACCCTTAATTTTACGTGTTTGTGCCAACTTCACAATCTTCACAAGCACCTAAACACACCAAAAAATTACTAGTGGAAGATAGTAACATCAAAAACTATTGAGATAAAGCCAAAGACATTCATTTATGTTTTCTCATAACCTTAAGTGAACACAGATAATTGAAGAAGATAAAATATGTCAAACATCAGATGAATTCAGTTTGCACCTTTCTGCTTTTAATTTTTATACTAATAATTTACTTCTTATAGTGGGTTGTTCAGATTGTCTGCAAGAGGAAGTGGAAACCTAGATCCCTCTCTGACAAACAGAATGTATCACCCCTAGACCAAACAGATTTTGTAAGTATCCTTCTTCTTCTTTTTAACATGGGAATGGGTAAGAATACAAGTCTAGACATCATTTTGTCCCACCCACCACCCTGACTACCTCTACCTAGAGCCCGTTCTAAATCACTTTCTGAGTATCATACATTTATTACTTTTCATATAGTGAGTTTTACCAAAAAGTAATAATAATAATAATGAAGTGAGAGATTATCTAGTATTTAGCATATATTACGGAAGAAGTGTTATTAAATACTCATAAAGGAGTCTAATATTTTTTGTCCACATTTCAATTTGCATGCATATAACTTTTGAGTTTGATCATGTATGACACCAATCCCAAAAACTCTTTCCCAAGAGAGAAACATATCAGTTATCTGCATGCCATTGAGGGAAACATGAGCATGGTCAAATAGCTCACAAGGGCAAGGCTTATTAGGGGTGACCATGCACAGAAATACTTTCATCAGCAAGATGATCAAAGGATCCTCAGTCGTCATCATTACTTCCCTAGCATGCCACAAATGACAAGAACATATGTAAAAAGGGATCAAGGATGAAAAGTTCAGCTGCCCGGTCTAGGAGACGGCTTGGCCGACAATCCTCTTAGGCAAGGGGTTCTAGGCATGCATGCCTAAGGTGACCGCCTAGGCGCCCGAGGTGCCAGCAAGGCGCCCATTAGGGAGGGCACCTAGGCGGAGCCTCGACAACTATGGGCAGAGGAGGTTTCTAAAGATAAAAACAAAGATTTTGAGGTTTATCAAGAGATCAAAAAAAAATTTCACCCTTTTTTATTTCTTGCAAAATCGAAAGATATTCTTCCCGATTCTTTTTGGAGCTTGGAGTGGTCATAAGACTTTTGGCAACCAAAGGTCGCCAATATGGGATGGATATCGGTTCCATTTTGAGAAGATTGGTGTATTACAATATTTTTTAAATGAGGGTTTTGTATTTTTTGTGTAAAATGTATTATGATTTGTTATCCAGTAAACTAGTTTTGTTAGTTTATGCCCTTTGAGTGGTGAACTGTAACTCTTTTTTGTCAATTGTTTGTTTTGAAATGTAATGGATATCAGAAGTTTTGCGATAAGTGCAATGGAAAATTAACATTTGCTAGTTAGGACTAGTAATCTTCATTCTTTTAATGTTACTTTTAGTTATTCAATTCATAGTTCAAAGACATGTATGTTTAAGTTCGATATGCTACACGAATCCTGGTCCACCATTTTGCACTATCAAGGGTCATACCATCAATGAGGCCATAAGTCCCCATATCATTTCTCACTACTTCCAACCATGTCCTTTTGGGTATACCCCTTGCTCTTTTTGAGCCTTCCACTTAAACCAACTCGCAACTCCCAAAAGGTGTTGCACTGGGTCTGCTTTGCACATAGCTAGCCCACCTAAGTCTAGTTTCTCTCAACTTATTGCTTATTGGAGTAACACCTAAGTTCTCCTTAATGTATCTATTTGGAATTCTCTCCTTTCCTTGTTTTGCTACTCATCCACATCAACATCCTCATCTCTGGTACACGGGTCCTATGGGTTTGTTGTTTCTTGACCGCCTAATATTTCGCCCTATAAAGCAAAGCTGGTCTCATAAAACTCTGCCACATCTCCACTGTGTCCACCCAGCTCTAGTTCTATTTCTTCCTCAATCTCTCCATTTTTCTGGATTATTGATCCAAGATATTGAAAGTTTTTGGAATCTCTTGGCTGTCAATCTTAATTACTTCCTCATCTCTACTCCTATCATTACTAAACACATTTCATATATTTTGCCTTAGTCCGGCTAATTTTAAAGCCTGTAGATTCAAAAGCATCCCTCCAAAGTTCTAATTTTATGTTGGCGCCGTATCGGATGTCATCGATTCAAACTATATCATCCACGAACAATATGCACCATAGTACCTCATCTTGTAGGTGCCTAGTTAAGTCATCCACAACTAAGACATAGAGGTATGGGCTCAATGCAGACCCCTGATGTAGATTTATTGTCTTAGAAAACTCACTCCTCTCTCCACTAGTAGCTCATACACTAGTTAGCTCCCTCATACATATCTCTCACCAAGTCATTATAGTGTTTGAAGACTCCTTTTTTTTCAACATCCACCAAATCAAATCTCTAGGTACTTTATCATAAGCTTTCTCTATATCAATCTATTCCCTTCACCCTAAACTTCTTAATCAATTGCCTCGAAAATAGCCTCAATTGTTGACCTCCATGGCATAAATCCGAATTGGTTTTCCGATACACTAATTTCATGTCTGAATCATTAAAGAATCACTCTCTCCCATAGCTTCATAGTATCGCTTATAAGTTTAATCCCTCGATAGTTCGCACAATTCTGTGTCCCTTTTGTTCTTGTAAATATGTACCACAATACTTTTCCTCTATATAGCTAGTATTTTCTTTGTTCTCAAGACCTTGTTGATATGTAGTTCTATAAAATAAAATTATACACAAAAAACTATAAAAGCATGTTTACTAAACAAAAAAAACTTTACATTCTGTACATAAAAACAGGGGGGGTCCAGTAGTTCACAAGGGCCAGAAGCCCCCCCATTATGCAGGCAGCCCACATACTTGGGAACCTGCCTAGGCGGCCGCCTCTACCTTGTTAACATTGTGAGGGATTAAGCGCGGAGAGGACAAATTAATATCACTGTAACAGTTTATGTCATTAGGTCAAATGCAAATGAAAAGTGAAAAAAAATTCATATATGGTACAAAGAGGAATATTTGTCGACAGGACAAGTGAACCTAATCAAGGATTGAAGAATAGGTGAAAATGACGTGCTTGTTGAAAAATGGTGTCTGCTTTGTATAAAATCCATACCAGTTCATGTTGCCAATATTTGCAAAAACAGAGTGGTCAAAGATGAGTAGATAAGACAAATAAAGGTACACTAATGTGGTCTTTGAGTGACGTCGTTATCTTTTCCAAAGTGGCTAAGGAACCTGCACCTATGAGAGAGGAAACGATGAGCATTCTTTTGAGTGTGCTTGAAAAGATTCGGAATTTCAGATAATACATAGCATGGAAGCAAGTGCAGCGTTCTTAAGGGAGGAAGCAACTGTTCTCTTACATCCGAGCAGGCGAAAGAATTGTAAACTTTCACCATGTTCGCCAAACGTGCAGAGACATCCACTCAAAAACCAATTAGTTGGGGAAAGAAGGTTACATCAAGCTGCATACACAACCAAACAGATGGAAAAGCAACAGAAAATCAAATGTAGAGTGGGAGATAATGTGAACCAATAGAAATGTGCTAACAACTAGGGTGGGGACACGTCAGCAATCGCTCTCTATTCATGTAAATGTTTTTCAGCAATTCTATAGCTCAGCATCATCACTAACTGTGCTGCAGAATTGTTCAGAGCTATTGACTTTGTTGTTGCATCCTTTTGTTTTCTACAATATTGCTGATGCGATATTGTTCCATCCTTCACCAGAGCATTTCATGCTTAAAATCATGATGGAAAGCCTGATGAGAGATTTAGCTACAAATTTCAGTTCTTATAAGGAATTTAATCAACTTAGTATTCATGAGTCAATTTTACTTTATTTTGGGTCCTTATTTCTACGAAGGGTCTTTAGTGGTCATGTTACCTTCCTGCAATTGGAGACCTTACCTTCCTAGTTGTCTAGGTTCCTTTTAGATTATAGGCAAAGCTATGAAGGACAAAAGGTGCGATTAGGGTCTAGAGTCAAATAATTACATTTAAAGGCCTATGGCCATATAGGCCATATTGATACATAGAAGTGGTAAATTTTTCTTTTGCAAGCTTTTGGCAGTGTTGATTCCCTCATTGGGCTGTTTATTCCTCAACCTCTCTTATGGTGCCTATTCTACAAGAAAACCTAATATTCGCATGGTGCCCAACTCCATACAGATTTTCAGTCCTCTCGCTTGTTCTTTGCAATGTGCTAATTCTGCACCAGTCTTAAGTCCTCCTTTATCACTTTCCTCTACTCACATCATAATTTTTCGCTCTCTACACACACCCAACGCTTCAAACCTGATACCAGCCACACCACCTCTCATATGATAAACCCTACTTCTCCAAGAACCCTACACCAACTCTAATACCTTAAACCTAATCTTACATCCCAAACCCAAACCTTGGATTTCACCAACTAGAATAAACCCTACTTCTCCAAGAACCCTAAACCAACTCTAAATACCTTAAACCTAATCTTACATCCCAAACCCAAACCTTGGATTTCACCAACCACAGGTGCCACACTAGATCCTACATCAGTCATTCAAATCTGGGACATGTAGTTCACATGGTCAACACTATAACTGACTGCCCGCATGATAAAGTTCATCATAAATGCGTTTGGATGAACTTTACCAGCAAGCGACCCAGGTTTACAAAATTTACATGGATAAATACATGAAGTTTCCCATGTCTTCATGCTATAATACCCCTTACATGACAAGCTGGTTCTAATTCCCATAATAAACATTTTTTTTCTTTGGAAATCTACACCAAATCTTGAAACAGTCATGAGATTTTCTGTTTCATTGTTCAGATCAGCAAGTTGACTTGTTTATGGCCATGCTCCAGTTGGCCAATATACACTTGCATGTCCTCACATACATTTCCGTTCAGGATATACTTCACTTTTCTAAGGATGTTTTCGTCATGTGTACTATTTTTACATTACAAACTCATCCAAATCAATAAAAGACATGCTTTTCAAGTTACACTTCAACATAAAAATATCCTTATAAGATCTATCATCTCGAATGTCCTACATTCGTACTAGTTACATTTTCTCAGCTTTTGCAATTTAAAATTTTTTGGATCCTCAAAATTTTAGCCCTTGTTTGGTGCTAAGGAAATCTTATATGCAATAAAATGCAGATGATCATCTGTTGGATTTTCACAAAGTGCATTTAAATCTTTTTGTGGTTTGGAGTACTTCAGCTTCCATTTCCCCCAAATCCTTGTCTCCTGCTCAACTCCATGGTCAACTGATACAATAACCCTAAGTTCTCACCCCCCAACAAAAATGACTTCTCTGTCCTCCTGTACAATGCAATCCTCCATTAAAATCCTTCGCCAAAAAACCAAATCCCATGGTATTTCCATCCTCTTTGAAAACAAGAACCTATCCATTGATTAAGAACACATTTTGAATCAGTTATATGAATCCAATGGATCAGAGCTCACTAGTATAACCATGACGTGTCTTAGATGTAGAAGAATAGGCCCTTTTGCAATTGATTCAACAAACTCATGATCAATGGAGCAGTATTCTCTATTGTGGGTCGTTCTCCAAACCGCTACAAAACAATTGGGGGCTTGAGCCTGCCAATTTCTTGGCTAAGAGCCTGAGTTCTTATAGCCAGGGTGAGCCTGCATTCTTAGAGCCAGGGTTTCAAATATTAGCCATGGCATTGTAGAGAGAGCAAGGGCATGGGATAGATATTGCAATAAGGAAAAAGACGAAAATCCATCCATGTAAGTTGAAACCTTATATTTTGATGGTGTATTTGTTATTTAAGTACTGTGTTCTAAGTTCTAAGTTCTAACAAACTTGACTTCTAAATATATCCCGAGATATAAACTCAAATTCTTTTAATGTATTGTAGCTTCATGGTGGGAAATCATGGACAAAGCGCAATCATTTGCAAAAGAGGGCTCAACAGATTCTGAACTTTTAAATGTATTGTAGCTTCACTTAAAGAGGATCTTTCCTGAAAATCTTGAAAGACTTGCACTATTCCAAATCTCTACTTCCTAAATCCATGAAATCCGCTCATATAATCTTATCCACACAGAAACTCAATCCTATCTTAAAAATAGAATTTGCGAAAGTTACTGCCCTTGTCTACATCATTAAATAAAAATCCCTTTCCAATCCCATGCTATAATACCTCAAAGTTAACCACACTAACAAATAAAAAGTACAACCATGTCCCAAAAAATGAAATTAGAACAATAAAATAAAATGTTGATTCAACCTTCTACATACTTCCATTAAAAAGGCAGCATAGAGTACCTTATAGCAACAAACTCTCTCTACAAAACAAATACTTGTCGCACGCTATTGCTCCAATGCAAGCTCTGCCTTCTCAGACATGGTGGACTCCAAAGCACCTCATCTATTGGAATCAACCACAGGTCCGTTTTTGTGGCCTTTTGATCACAGGTTTTGGAAATGGTAAGAGTGGAAGTGGATGTTTGCAATTGTAGGGATTGAAACTATGGTCGAGATAGCCTTGTGTTTAGAGGGGGTAAACCTTTCATGCCTTGATTGCAAAGTTGGTCGGCTATTCAAAGACTTTTAGAGAGAGAGAGAGAGAGAGAGAGAAAGATGTTAATGGTTATCTACATCAAGGTTCACTAATTGTGTTGGATGGATCGGTGAATCAAGTGGTTTGCAAATGGAAAAAAAAAAGGAGTATTCACTTATGTCTATCAAGAAAAAAAAAACAAGGTCCCAACTCCCAATCCTAATCCAAGTTTCAGAAATAAAAAAATAAAAATACCATTATTACAATAGGTCAATGACCACAAGCGCAACGTCTAATAAACTTTGCAAATTATAACCGGTATCACACACAACTGCCAAGGAGCATAGTAAGAAACCAACTAACGGACATACAGTCTGTCTTGTCTCTTCCATCCCGCCACTCAAAGAGCTTGAGAAACATATGCTCCACCAACTCACATCACAAGAGATCCTCATCATAAAAGGTAAAAGGAAATCATGTATCACTAGCTCAGCTGCAGCATAGTAGCTACCACTAATTCAGCATGGTAGCAAAATCCACAACTGTAAAAAAAAATTACAGCACTGCTAGAACATACAAAAAACTTCAAACATTTAATCATCGACAGCTTCAACTGATCCGATTTTCTGATACTGCTCTTCTGGTTCTCCACATAAATAAACGTTTCGTGATCCTTGTGTCTCTATTAGTTTTCATAGACAATTTATACAATACAATATCTCTAAAACATGGATTTCATATAGAGATTGTGAGAGTGTGACAGTGAATAGGACATCATGAAACCTACTCCTTAGGAGGGAAATTTTACCAAAACAAGAAGGAAAAAAAATAGAGATATTGGCCATTGGAGAGAAGGAGTGTACCTCCTTATCGCATGTGGCCGTGATATCTTCTGCCATGACCCCTGCTCTTAGTTGGAAGCTATCTGACCATAAAGAGAGAGGAACTCCTCCTACTTCTTATACCAAACCAATATTATTGACGTGGGAGTTGAAGAGAGGATAAACCCCCTTCTATAATCATCTGAGACTGATAAATCCCCTTCTTCCTTTTATGATCTATTTGGAATCAAAACCCACTCTTTCTGGTCGCTCACCAAAACAATATTTTATTGTTCTCTTTTTCCCTGTAAATTTGTCGGAAAACTTAGAAAATGAAAGCTAACGTATGCGTCATATTAGGAAAATTAAAGTTTAGAAGAAAATAGAGGTAATTTGCATCAACGAATTCGTCCTTGTAATAAATTTTCAAGAAATTTAGACCACTGCTTCAAAAATAATAGATAAATGTAAATGTCCAATGGTTTCCCTCTAAATTTGCAGAAAAATTAAGAAAATAAAATCCCCAGCCCATATGTTACTGAACCTTATTCGAATATATTCTATGAAGAAAACCAATAATGAAAACAATCTACCTCAGAAAATACCACACAAAGTTACCAAAAAAAAAAAACGCTATACCTAGAGATACTCAGATTAGGTTTTAATCATAGCTGCCCATAATTATGAAGCCAAATGGTATTTTATGCCAAAAAATCTCATTGGAGAAAACTGTGGAAATTTTCACTGATTGGAAGTATGGCCGACTCCAAAAAAAAACACATAGCTCTTTCCACTCTCAATTGCAGTTTCAAAACCGTGCTGATTATTGATTGAAAAGCTCAAACTTCGCAGCACGGTGAAGTGGAAATTGCAATGACAAAAATACAGACGGAGAAAGAAGTGTGTATTAGGGTTTTAGGGAGGAGGGCGTACCGGCGCTGGGATCTGCAGATCCAGAGATAAGACGTCTTCTCGATCTTTAACGGCGATAAAGCAGACTCCGAGGAGCGCTTCAGCTCAGCATACCAAATGGATGATGGGAATCATTTGTTGGATCATCGCCGTCAATTGTAAAGATGGAAGTTGATAAAAGAGTACGTGGGTGCCACTCGAAAATTTTAATACGACCTGAAAATTTACTTCACAACTAATTATGAAGTTTAAAACTAAAAAACTAGTGCAATTTTGAGAATGGACAATCTAAATACGTTTATATAAGGTTGCAATTTTAAAATATAGAACTATAGATGCACCTAAAAAATCAATCGGAAAAATATTTTTTTAATATTGAAAAACCTTCTAATTGATCCTCTTGACGACTAGATATATGAATATAAAAAATAATAAAACTTTAGTCCCATAAATAATGGATCTTGCAACACATTAACTAGACCGTTCATTTTCAAGATTTTCATATGTTTATAGATCTTTTCGATTTTAATCATCTTTGGAGTTTAAATTTTTATATTTAGATATAAAAATTGATTTTGATATAATCTTAAAAAAAATTTACACCAAACTTACATATCATAATAAAATTTGGACGTACGCCTTAATTGGATTGTTAAAGGTTGCAACTTTATAGAAACCATACCCTTACAAGATATACTATTTTGAGACTTTAATGTCTGTTGTTTTTTTAAATCTCTGTGTATCTCAATGACGATATGATCAATTAGAGGTTTTTCAGTATTTTAATAATTTTGTTCGATGGATTTTTGAAGCATGCAATTTTTTCCATAATATAAGGTTCCAGTCTTATATAAATTTTTTCCTTTAAAGAATATCCTCAATTTTTTTTATTTTGTTATAGATATTACCTATTTTTTAGCTTTTTTATTTTTCCAAAATACTCATAAGATCGGTACTTCGAGTTTAGTATATGGAGTATCGAATATTTTATTGGCTTTTGATTTCCTTAAGGCTCAGTTTGCTTATCTTTCACATTTATTGAACATAGATCATCACATAACTCCCTAAGGGATCACTTGGTATGCATGAATTACTAACTTGTTTATAGAAGTCCCTTGTAAAATATTTACATATGCAAACAATTTACATAAATATATTACTCTAACATACTTTTTCCTAAGCAAAAGTCAAAACAAAGAGAGATAACTTATAATTTTGAGATAGTTTCTCTCTACAGATTTTTAAAAGAAACCATTTAACTTTGATACAATAAGACCATTTGGGATTCTATGCAAATGATATCAAAGGTAATCACAATTACTTACAACCATCTACTGTGAAATTTGATAGCTTAGATGTGTCATAAAGTTCGAGAATTTTTTTTTTAAGTTTGAACTTGGTAAATGGAATTATTGTACCCACCCAATTTCACATCTAATGGTCAAGATCAATGTGACCACCTTGTACCAAAAGTAAATAATCTCATTCTATACTTTCCCATTTTTAAATATTTTATCATTTTATAAATAAAATTTAATATACTCTCTTTATAAATTTTGAGACATTTTCTCGCTCTAAAACATAATTTTTAAGATAGTTTCTCTCTGAATTTTTTGAAGTAGTTTATCTCTAAGATTTGATATAATTTTCCTCTTTGAAATTTAAATATAATTTTCCTCTTTGAAATTTAGAACTCAAAATCTTTTATTTTTTCATACGCATACATCTCGATGTCGAGATAATCAATTATAAGTTTTTTAACAATAAAACAAAGTTTGTCAAAGGTGGGAAAAATTTATATCGAGCCTAGGTTTTAAATAATCAAATTAGAGCCCTACCTCAAAACTTTCACTAGAAGAGGTTGTTTTGATGCCCAAATATCATCAAATTAATCATCTCGGCACCAAGATGTATGGACATGAGAAAAAAATGAGTTTCAAGTTTTAGAAATAGTACATTTTGTAATGTATTTTTAGAACCGTTAAGATTTTCACGTTTTCATAGATCTGCTCAATCTACACTATTTTTTACGATTTAAATTTTATAAATAAAGACGAGACTATAATTTAAGGCTATCACAAAATATTCCAATATTGAAATTACATTTCTCAACACCATTTAAAGGTGGGCTCTAATTTGATTGTTTAGAGCTTCGTCTGTATACGAACTGCACCCTTTTAAGGTTGCAACCTTATATAAACTTTTGTCATATAAGTTGTTAATGGGGTTCTGTAGTATATCCTCCTTTTATGTTATGCGTTGAGGTTCGAAATTCCTAACCGAAACCGACTAGTGTGTAGTGCACTATGTCTCTCTCTATTTGCACATCTTACAATAATAGTTTTAATAAAATGATATTTTACACATTTAGTACTATTTCTACCCATGATCATATATCTTTTGATAGGTATACTGAAATTGACTCAATTATTTGAGTAAAATGTTGAATAGTTCATATTTCGTGCATATTTGAATAACTATTCCTATGCGCATTCTATATGTTTGATGCTTAGTGTGTGCCACATGGTGATATCTCGAGTTACTTTATCATTGTTTTTGTGTTTAGATGGATGACAAGTGTCGTTCTCATCAAGTCCCACATTTACATGAAGAAAAAGTAGAGATGTGGTTCTCTCTAGCACCAGCAAATGTTTGTACTTGAATGGGACTACTCGCTCTCTCTCTCTCTCTCTCTCTCTCTTGAATGTGAACAAGTTTTTCATTGAGAATGTAGAATTACAATAAATAATCCGAGAAGTTTTTGATTCATAATGTTCCGGTTTTTTTAAAATAATCTTGTAAAACATGGTTAACCATCAGTGCATGGTGACCAAACCAGAAGTTGGCCATCGTTGGAAGCTTATCTCACTTCACATGATGAACAACACATTGCCGTTTATACACAAAATATAACCACACCAAGCAGGCAGTGGGGCGGGGGGGGGCGAGAGAAGTTTTAGGTGAGATACGCATTGAAGTTTGAAACAAGGACAATCATGCCACTAATCAAACTTGAACAGCACACATTTAAGGGGAAATCAGCCACTTCTTCTCTTCTTTATAAAAGCCTCAAATTGAAAATGAAAAGTTTGTATAGGAAATGTCCTATCCATCCATTCCCCTCGGCATTTCTATTTCAATGAGCAATCAATGAGCACAAAGCTTGAATGTCTCCTAACACCAATCCGAAATGATACAAGCAACCAACTTTCTCACCCCTCTCAAGCTCAAGCAATCCTCTCTATACTTTGGCCAAACAATATCAATTTTGGACCCCAATATGTGCCAGTCAAAAACTTCTTGAAAAATGCACTTCGAAGCTTCCCCTTTGGGGTTAGTTCTTTCTATGGAAGTTTGGGCTTCTTTTTCAATGTATAAATCTCTCTATTAACGAAGCAAGAAATATTCTGCAGCAAGAAAGCACGAGGATGAAAAAGGAATTGATCCAAAGGTGTGCATCTATCTCCAATGAAATCGATAGCCCAAGAAGCCTCATCAATCAGAATGCCAATGCCAATAAGCCTTTCGCTAACAAAGGGTGATTTTGGAAGATGGGATCAGAGATTAAGGTAAAAGGGAAGTCAGCTGTGTGTTGAAGAGATCAGCCAAGGCTCCACGAATATCCATCTGAAAGAGAAGGTTCAAGTTAATGAAGGCATTGATGGTAAATGAATGATAGACTAGCAGAGTGAAAAATCCATATCAAATAACTGTTGGACAAAAAGAGACAAACCTAAAATAGAAGAATTGAATGCGTAAACAAATCTGAATATATAAAGCAATGGAAGTCTGTTAAAGATAACACTTTCAATCAATTATCACCAATAGCCATCCGGGGGAGAAAAAAAAAGGCACATTGGAGGCAACCACTAATGTTCAAAACCACAAGGGCATCTGAGAAAAAAAAGCAGCAACATGAACACTCCCACAAAAAATATCTTTTAAGTACTATCCATAAAAGTGTATGATCTCACAGAACAAAAACTCATACATCAGTAGTCTATGATACACCATAGGGCACGGGCACATCCACCTCCATTCCTGATGATGGATGGTGGAGTATAACCTCACCCTCGTAAATGCCCATCATCCAAAACTATCATAAATCTCCACCATCCATCAACCAGGAGCAGTGGGGAATGCCCCAATGGTCTAC
Organism: Amborella trichopoda; assembly: GCF_000471905.2. Next base: position 376,629 of record NW_006497396.1, read on the forward strand.
CATGTGCCAACATACCATACTGGTGCATCATACCATACTGGTGCATAATATATTTCCTTGATATACTTCAAGGAATGATATAGGAATGGGCCAAGTGTCTCGAGGAAATTTTTTTGAGGGAAGTTAACTAACAAGTATCTCAAGGAAATTTAACCTCTCACTAGCAAACAGCAGTGAATTGATGTTTCATATTGCAGGAGGAATTTAAAGAAGGGGGCACCAACATAGCTCTGGCAGAGAGTATTCACCTGATCACAGCAAACTAGTTTAGTGATCAATGGATAGAACTCTTCAAGATGCTTTCTGAATATCCGATTGTTCATGAGGGACATCCCTTTCAGCACCTGCAGAGAACATACAAATATCCATGGCTTTCATGATACTAAATACAAAGCTGCATGCCCATCATAAAAGGTAAAAGGCTAATGTAGATGATATGGATGACAGCGCCAAACAATACACAGAGAAAAAAGAAAAGTCAATTGCTTGGTGCACCTGTAAATTAGATTCAAATAGCCACCATGCTGATAATCATATGCATGCTTTGACAAAAAACTAATACATTTGAAAATTTTCCTTTAAAAAGCATAAAGAGATATGCTCCACAAGAGAGAAAGGAAAAATACTGTCAAAGCGAAATAACACCAACTCTGCAAATAGGTTGAAGGGAACAATTAAGTAGTTAAGAATGAAACGAAAAGTCAGACAACCTAATAAATTCCCAAAGAGGTAGCATGTTTGGTTAAGTGGCAGAGTACGTTACCAAGTGGCATTCTATCATGTAACAAACCAAGCATATTGATGCAATCTCCAAACCAAGCATATTGATGCAATCTCATTTAGAAGCCACATATCAGACAATGATATCTACTGCCGATGAAATCCATATGTTCAGTTCCTTCTTCATCATTTCAAATTTCCTCTTTTGAGGCCTATTATCCCATATGATGACAATATGAGTGTCATATAATTGGATGTTTTCCCTGCGTTCTTCGATGTTCGCTTTACAAGTTTCTTCTTGGGAAAAGTACAGCTTGTCCAATGTCCATCAGGTTTTTCAAATGTTATATGGCAGATAATTTTACAACTACCATTTTCAATGGCTTAAGATTGGAAGTTCATGAGTATTACATTCCCAACTTGAGGATAATTCAGTCAGTTGTCATTTCATTATTGTGCTATTAAATTCTTCGATAATTATGCTTAATTTCAATATTATTTTGCTGATGGGATAGCAATATCTGTATTTACTATGGGGGCATTACATCTTCATCCAGTTATTGGAACTTCCGATATTAATATTCCCATACGCAGTGATCTAAAATTTCACTACAAGCTGCTCTAGATGCCATTGGCAGATAATAGACATCTATAAGAAATGAATTACCAAAACTATCACCGCAAACAGGCTGCCATCAACATAAGAGCATTCCAAAAGACATAACCAAGCAAAATCCTAAAGTGAACTACATCGTACGATGGACTATGGAATGGGAAATAAACTGTTACAAAAAGATACTGTGGGGGTCAAAATAGAAGTTCGTACCTTAACAATGACAGGTGATCGCAACTCAAGGACTCGATGAATGTCCACATTAGCAGCATCCCCCGTGCTAGGTTGGAGGTCAGATGCTTCCTTTAATATCTGACCACAAAAGGATACCAACTTTCCTTCTGCAAGGTCATTAAGTTGTTCTGCTTCAGCAGCTTCGGTATCACATGGATCATGTTTTGGGGCCGAATCATCTACAGAGGAACGCATATTTCCAACTGAATTTTCACTATCAGAAATGAAGTTCATTGTAGTTTTGTGTAAGATATCCAAATAAATTCCTGTGCCTGTCACTTCCTGGCGAAGAAGATTCAAAGGTGGCCTGTGAAATAAGGAAGTATAAGTCAAGAACAGCACACACACATCATCATCGTCAGAGCCTTTTCCCAAGTAGGATAAAACAGCACACAACGTAACAATGTTACTTGCCTTTCAGAAGGCATCTGATGCATCCGTATTCTGAGATTGGAATAAGAATTATATGAGGCGGAGAAGTCCAAAACAGACAGTAATATATCCATTATAGCGATCTTCTGTGGGGACTTCAGCCTACTCCAATACTTCCTCTGCAGTTTTCAGATATAATAAGCTTCCCGTTGGAATAAATAAATAAATAAGAAGAGGAAATCTTGAAGGCATAATCATTAACAGCTATAAAAGTTTGTAACAAAAAAGTATAGTAACAGTAAAAAGTTTTCATCATGGTCCTTGCCTTTAATCAAGAAAGAATGTGAAGTTCATTAATTTATCCACTATTAATATGAAAAAAAACACTAAATTTCAGCCTGACGCTCTAATTGAGTTGCATTTGTGACTTAGAGCAGGCTAAGGATAAATCCATAAGAGTAATGATTCTGGATATGGAGCATCATTTAGATGCTGGAAAAGAGAGATGTAGGTACAATAACAGAGACCACTATTCTTGCGGAGAAAGTTGAGATATGACGTACATTTAAGTAGACATGGCCTGTTTGGATAAACAAACCATACAGTTGATAATAGATATAAATAAAGAAAAACTACTAAAGGATGATCTCAGTCATTATGGATAAAGTACAAGCCATCTTATTCTTTTTAAAATGGTGCAAAAGCTATCATACATACCCGAGTAAAGGGATATAATCAAAGTTTTTTCTAGTTTATATGAGATGGTGGTGGACGTAGTACTTGATAGATAGGACAAAACCAATACTCCACTCTGCTGCATGGGGCAGTCTCAATCCCCAATATGCAATGTTTGATGCCAATCCATGCATCTATGGTTCTATATTTTTAGCCAGTTACTTTTTTTTTGGGAAAGGAAATTAGTGAATTTTGTTGGGTCTTGTTGTCTCTTAAAAAGTTATATATGTATGACTGTCAGTAACTCAGTATGATTGATACTTTTGGCTTTATCTATTATATGGTTGCATAGAAACATATTCTTGAGCTGAACCTTTAGTTCTAATTACCAGTATCTTGTTATACTTCGAGATGTTATCCTTTTGTGAGTAAGCAGCTCAACCAATGCTTCTCAGTATCTTTATGTTATCTAATATGGTTAGTCAGTGATAAAAAACGTCGAATCTGGGAGGGAATCAATCACAAGTCCTTGTTCAATATGGGAGAGTCTTAAGTAAGACTGGGAAAGCTTTCACAAAAACAATTTAAAAAAATATAAAAAAGGGGAGACAGGCGGTTCCACAATTTCTTGGCCCAGGCCAATTCCTGAGTCAGCCCTATGATTTTTAATGATTATTATTTAATAATTACAGTACTTGTAGTAGTGAGAATTATCACAATTATTATTATTTAATTATTGCTACAGTAGTTGTAGTAGTAAGAATTATCACAATTATCATTATTATCATCATCATTGTCATTGCTGTTGCTGCAATTATAATAACAGGTGATATGGTCTCACTGTGTCAAGAATGAGCATTCATTCGGGGTCCTGTGATGCCAAGTAGTGGACATTGTCAAGTCCAAAAGAATTGTTATCTCTAATTCATTCACAAAGGAATGCAATGAGAAAATGAACTGAATCATCCATTTTCATCTTTTGATGCACAGATTACAATCCCAATCATCCATTGAAGAAAAACCTTATGCTCTGAATAGTAGCAACCAGGAATTTTTTATAATTGTGTACATAATTCCCTGGCCACCAACAGAACTTATCCACTTCAAAAGCTTTCATAGGCAAACTGAACAGGATAAGATATTATACAACTTCCATCGCGTTAATGCTAGAACCATGGTTGCATTGCAAGTGCACAATCTAAAAGTATATGGGAGACAGCTTTAAGACAAATTACCAGAACGCCAAATTAGAGAAGAAAAAAGTTACCTGAATACTGTCAATAGCTCCCAGCAATAACAGCTGTGTAATGCATTTTCCTCTAACAGCTTGAAGCAATGGATTCTCTTCACTATCCTTGTCATCAGTTTCCATAGGTTCAGGAATCTAAATTAAGAGAGACAACGTCAGTGCAGATATGTAAAGATGACAACGAAGAGCAATTAAACATACTCTTCCCATATTGAAGATTGGTTTATTGCCTACAAGACAATCAATATTTTCTGAAGATAAAATCCAGAAACTCTATTCCGCGACAGCAATGTGAAGTTGCTACAAAAATGGTAGTCTTCCTATCATGATACCTTGGTTGGAGACGAAGGAACCAGAACATCTCCAGGACGACCTTTGGACTTAAAAGTGAGATTCTTTAGCAAGAGAGTGTCTATCATGTTACCCATAATCCTTTGACCTAGGGTTTGGCTCCGTTGGAGGTTTCCAGCTTGAGATAATTTTCCTGCCCTTCCTGATGGTGAAGGGAGACCTACACAAGAAGCGAAAATAATTGAACAAATATTTTCATCTAATACAGTTTGCGGTTGCATGTGAGCAAGTAAAACATAAACAATGACCGTCATGTTATAATGAGAAGTAGTTTACGCACCTTCGGAATCCTCAATGCTTTGTTTGAAATTTGATCCTTGATTATCATATTGCAAGGTATGAGAACCATTATGCTGTCCAAAACCATTGTTACTACTACCTCGTGATGATGTGTCCATGTCATTCTCATTCTCACCACTGCCAAATGGGCGAACTTCAATTTTGCCATAGTTTCCATGCTTCAGGGAAGGGCTTTCATCACTATTGAGAGTTGGCAATCTCGTTACTGTTGCATGGCTTCTTGTGCTATCAAAACCCACTGAATTGAGAAGCTCAAGAGGCTGTGTGGTGTATGCCGCATCACTGACAACCATCACGCAATGAAAGCAGACCAAATGGTTTTTTTCAAGTTCAGGACACAAATTTACCAACCACAAAAAAGGAAGGTACAATTAGTATAAGAAAACTCAGGCCAATCAATTCGGACTCAGCAAATTCCAGAAAATCCCCCAACTCAGGGCATATATAATATATTTATAATTAATCATAAATAGTTTATAATTGATACAATTTTGACTAAATCAACTACAATTATGATTAATTTTGTTTTTTATGTTTTTATGACTTTTAATATTCTATCTTTTCTTATTTTTCTACAAATCTTCAACCAGTTTTTCATCTTTTCTATTTTTTGAAAATGTTTTTTATATTTTTTATCATTTTCTTTTTCCCCCCAGACTTTTACCCTTTTTTTAAATCTTTTTGGCTCCTATGGAAGCTCAATGGAAACTCATACGAGGTGACTTGGACACAGCCGAGTCACTGAGAATGCCAAGGGCCTGAGTTGAATGTCCAAGCCATGGTTCCTTCCATTGGCTACAATACTAGTTTATCCTGATACACAGGGATTATTATGGATTACCGTATGCTTGACAACAGAGTATCCCAGTCGCTATCCGTGAATTGGTGGCCCCCAACTTCTATCAGATGTACCAGAGCACCCAGCGAGATTGAAACCACAGACTGTTCTGTCTTCTTCGAACAATCTAACAATAGCCCTAGTAATGAAGGCAACAAGAAAGAGACCTCCTGCATCCAAAATGACATCCAAGATTTAAAAGATAGATACATTCCCACACAAAAAGAAAAATGAGAGGAATCCAGCTTCATTCCTTCCGAAAACATAGGTGGAAATATTAAAACCCCTATTGGACAGATTCCACCCATGTACTAGACTGCGTATAGCATAGACACCATACAAACAAATCTCCTTAAATGATCCAGCTTCACACACAACAGTAGTTTAAGATAATTGAACCAAAGACTTCATCAAGTGCAGAGCTAATACAAATGTATGATTGGTTCAAAGCAGGAAATTAATTAATGAGAAATGCTACCTTGTAGAAACTGTTGAAAAGGTTGCAGAGGAGTTGTAGAGAATGAATGCTAGTTTCAGGGAGCCACTCATCACCAGCAGAAAAACCATCTCTTCCAACATGCCTGACATGATCAAAGATGGGAAAGAGAACACGGTGGAAGATGTTCGCCCAGAAGGCAGAGGAGAATTTGTGGCCTCTCTCATTCAGCAAATCAAACAGAACCTCAAGTGCACAGTTTCTGACCTCCACTCTAGGATCAGATGTTAGATCAGACAGGCCCGCCAACATTGGAAACCAATAATGCTCCGTTACATCAAAATTAGGATCCCCACCCACATCAACCGGTTTAAGAGCACCACCTGGGATCAGACCCTGCAACAAACATATCCATATTTAATCAATCATCACCAAGTTACTAAAGAAGGCTACAGTAATTAAAGATCTGTTGAAATCTTGCTTATATCACAATGTATTCAGAAATGAGAAACACAAGCAAAGTACCATATAAACCATGGTGTTGTTAGTACATATACAACATAATGTTTCAAATTTACTGTCTTCCATAAAGTAAATTGGCCGCTCCTATTTCATGCTAAAGCTGAAATGATATGCTCTCAAACAGTGATGCACCAATGCTTGGAAACAGATGCCTTGTCCTTTTTTCCACATACAATACTTCTTAAAAATATGTAAAATACCAAAAATTGGTGCCATGGATGGTTACCCTGCATGACAGCTCTTGCGTAATTCAAAAGCCATGTATTCATACTGAGTCATCAGCAAACAATGGCTCTTACTGCATGAGTATATGAGATTGTTATGATGGTAGGAGATGCCAATACAGTCATTCATTATTAATGATAAGAATAAAAAACCAGTGATGACCAGGGACTTGTTAGCTCTGAATTGTGGGCAGTGCATGTACTAATAATGTCCCACCAACTTTTGTTAAAATCCCATGGAACAAAGAACATGTTTAGTGACTCATTGTCATACAATCTAGCCTACCTGTGAGTTTTAGACAACAGGAAATAGCAAATTGAAGTCGTATCAAATAGTTTTCAACATTTATATTTAAATTTTCATCACTTCTTTGACTTAACTTCTCATGCATCACAGGACACCACCTGTGGGCCACCCTTTTTTCTGGATTTATCCCATTATGTAGGATTATACACAAAGGATCCTTTTTTTTTGGGTAATTTCGTGGGGAAGACAGGCCCCTACCCTTTTTTTCAAGTAGATTAGGAGTTAGCTTTTTGAAGGTGTTAGTGAGGTGGTGTTAGTGGTGGGAATGGACACCACAATGTGGTGACTAGTGTGTGGGGGTGCTACCACCACGACCCCAGCCCCTTTCACACACAGGATCCTTTTATTGCAATCCCTTCAGCCCTATGTCCCCTATTCCCCTATTCCTAGGAGGTGTTCCTTCATTAGCAGGTGTTTTTCAGAACACTCCATCGATTTTGGTGTGGGCAGCAGATGGACACATAGTTCTTGGTCTAGATAGGACTCGAGCATTGCTTCTGTCCATTATTGCCTTAAAATAATAACGTTATTAATGACTGCATGAAACAAAGAAATAACCCCTCAAGTTCCAGATGAGCATTTTTCAACCAAAAAATAAAAAGAGGATTTTGAGTTCCTAAATACCATTCCCATTCTTATGAACCCCAGAACACTCTCACCAGCACCCTACCACAGCCTCCAACTTAACTTCCTGCAACATAGCCACCTCACACCTATGCTTTTAGACTAGTGTTTTCACATTCCTCTTTTTCTCCAGGTTGTCATTACCCCGAATGTTCCACAATAATATCGTCGTGTGAAACATCGTTCTTCGGGGTTCCTCTCCATTCAACTCTCTCCCTTCCAATCACTCGTTTCCCTCTATGGATCTATCACAATTGATATTAGAGAAGATTTTTTACCTGACATTTACCCTTCCCTTTTCCACTTTCCTCTATAGTGTTATACAACTGTATTACTCTCAGCAAATCACCTTCACAGGAGAGATCCATGAGCGAAGGAAGTTCTCGTTCACATGGTTTCTCCTCCTAATACCCAATGTTCTGACAAATCAGAGGATGATGATGACGACTCACTCGAGTTTTCTACATACTGGCCACACCATTCACCAACTGAATTACCATTAGGTACCTCCGCCCAAGGATTAGAATGCAACAGTTTAACCCCAGCCGCATTATCCTCTCCCTCACTGCACCCTTAGATTGTATTCATACTTGACCCCAAAGACTCAGTAAGCCTCATTGATAGGGCATCGTGAACAGCATGGCACCCTTTGTAGACCCTTACAAAAGTTCCCAGAACACATCATTCATGCCCCATCCGTTTTTGTATTCATACTTGACTCCAAAGACTCAGTAAGCCTCATTGATAGGGCATCGTGAACAGCATGGCACCCTTTGTAGACCCTTACAAAAGTTCCCAGAACACATCATTCATGCCCCATCCGTTTTTGTATTCATACTTGACTCCAAAGACTCAGTAAGCCTCATTGATAGGGCATCGTGAACAGCATGGCACCCTTTGTAGACCCTTACAAAAGTTCCCAGAACACATCATTCATGCCCCATCCGTTTATTGTGGGTGTTTTTCTCAACAAAGTATCTCCCTTGCTCTTCATAAGTTTCATCCTTGGCTCTATCACTAGACGGTCTTCCAACATCATTGGAAACTGCCCCATCATTATCCACAACTTCCTCCGAGTCCCTCACACATTGTACTTTTATTTCAATTCACCATGACCTCTACGCAAACCCATCATCATCCCTAATGATCTCGAAGTCCCTCCCAACAATAACTCCAGTTCTAGATACACAGTAAGGCTCATCACAAGGCATATTGTCCACAATACCCTTACCCTTTTCAAAGAAATATAGAAAATCTATATTTCTTGACAGACATAGAAAACAATATTAGAAGACTTGTATAAATTGGTCCCCTACCATATCTATACCAAATATTTTCCACAAATGAAAAAGTACCCCCATAACAGCCATAGATAGAAACTTCATAAAGATAATTCCAGTTCTCATTCCCATCATTTATTAGTCCATTGGGACATTCCGAAAAAGATAATTTAGATTGGACCATCTTCTTAATCCAAGGACCATCTTCTTAGTCCATTGTGGATGTCACAAGACAAGTATGTGATAAATGCCTAGATTTCATAAGCATCCACATGATGATCACTAAACACCAGCAAAATTACCAAAAAAAAGGAAGAAATGCATGAGAATACAGGGAAGGAAAAACAATGGTAACAATTCCAATCTTACAACTTAAAAATATCATGTAGAAAAACAAAACAAGATTTAGCAAAAAGCTTCAGCAAACAGACCTCCGCAAGACGGTCTTCACATATACGAAGAAGAGCAATAGCCTTCAAACTGATCCTTGGGGAACTTTTATTATTAGCAAACCCAATAAGACAATTAACACAGTCCATAAAGCAATCCCCAACCACCTGATCAAAGTGTTCCAGGATAACTGCAATGCATTCACGTTTAGAGTGAGGGAGCGATAAAGTAATAATACAAGAAGAAGATTCCAGAATGGAGTACTTTGAGAAGTTTTATCATACCACGGCCTGTAGATACTCATAGTCATTGACCAAAGTAAGGATAAAATATTCATGTGGCATACCTTGCTCCACATTTTCGAAAGCACTTTCAACAATAGGCTCTATTTCATCATCAGCAGCTGCAGTAAAAATCATAAACACACTTCGCCAGCCAGACTTTATGCTTCCAACCTTAGATTTTATCATCTGGATGGAAACAAGCAGAAACAGATTTACAAATACTCACAGCAATTACTGAAACATGAACAACATCAGTACATCACCATAAATTCCTTTTCATTAGTGATAGCGGATCACCACAATTTGATAATAAATTTGTTGATATAAGAAATTCAATTGAATATGCCTAACTAGCAATAAAGAAAGAGTTCAAAATATACATACTTGGACAATGCAGTCAACAATTAGACTGCGTATAGATTCACTACGGCTATTACGCATGAGAACAACAAAAGGCTTCAAGATGTCATTCTGAAAAGTGAAGTTGGTTAGCTCTGCGCGCTCCAGGTACTTCATACCAAGCTGCCTAAGTGAATCAATAGCATACATCGCGATTTTCTCATCATGGTGGCTTCCAGCAGTAATAAATTGGACAGACAGAACAGACCATATTCGCGCCCATACCTGATTTAGATGCAACATACAAACTTTCCATGATCAAATAAAAGTAATGAAAAATTACTTAAGTCGCCAAGTGCCTCAGTTTGAGATTTGAAAAATGGAAGAAGAGAGAGTTGATCCATGACAACAACACATGGCTTTAAGATCTCATTCTAAAAGAGAACCCAACATTCATGAACAACATAAATATGCATGCATTCATGCATACATTATGTTTGTATGCATGCATGAATACTTTGTGTGTGTGCATCAAGCAAGAAAAATGAAAAATCTAAGGTTGAGTATATACCATCCGTATCCGAGCCATATTATAGTAACTGATTTCAACAAGTTTTTGCAAGCTGAAAACTCGAGCAGGTGTTTGCTTAAGTTCTTCTGCAGATACGCCACATAGGGCTGTAAAAAACTCCACAACTGAATCACTCGGCAACTTCACACTGTTTAGAAATACTTGTTCAGATGGTTTCCCTGCCAACTCTCTAAGAGACAGAAGAACAGAATCTCTTGAGATTTGATTTGAGCCCTGCATTACTGTTGCAGCAATAGATGGGGTTGAAGTGATATATTCCAGCCTTGAAACACATTCCAAAACCGCATTCCATGTGTCCTGTAACGATTCTGTTTCCACATCACACAAAAGGAGCAGAGTCCTCAAAGCCTCTACGTTTTTACTTCGCATATCTTTTGGAGCATGCAAAAAGGTAAATCTGCCAGTACCAATTTGTGGCACACTAGTTATGTCACAGTGTAAATCCAAGACTGATGAAAATGATAAGTTAACAAATGTACCCCAAAACAGGTAGAAACGTGTAATATAAATGACAACTCGAAGTTCAAATGAGCACTAGGAGAACAAACTCACCTCACTAGTGAAGTCAAAAAAGCATAACGCATGGTATCCATTCCAAGAACACGTGCAAGATGTATTCCTGATCTAAATCCCTCCATACAAAGAAGAACTCTTGGTTTATTATCACTATCTTCCATGGTGACAGAAAATGCAGCCAGCAATGGCCATCCCACAGCTTCAAGCATGGGCCTTACAAGTTCAATCTGGTGAGCAGTGTAAAAGACACCTCTTTTACCCCCTTGCTTTTTGAAGAATTCCTGAGTGTGTTTAACAATATTATCACTTTCTTTTTTAGAATCATTAGTCGCTTTCCTTCTAGGAAGAGCCAGATTCAGAATACTGACAAGACGGCCTCTCTCCTCTGATTCGGGCCTAGCTCTGCTGTTTCTGCTTCCACCAATGTCATCATCCTTCATTTTTATTTCCTCCTTGACTATAGAATCATATATCTCCTCTAGCAGCTCCTTTGGAGCACATTCATCTGCATCAGCTACAGTGTTCATGCGTATGAAATCTGATTTAGACATTTTAGGCCACACCATTGGATTGTGCGCATCAGTATTCAACATTATTACAGCATATGCAAGAATATATGCCGTATCTGCATTCTTGAAAAGTCCTGGGTTATCAGCACAGTAACTGCAAATTTTTCACGACAAAAACATTTCATGTAATGAATATGTGACCTATTCTTGAATTAAATAAGAGTGCATAACATAAACAAACTATTGGGTATCAGTTATAATGGTGCTGTGGACTATCAGGTATTAAGCATGCAACGAATACTCCAGATTGTAATCAAGATTGTGCATACCGCTCAGCAAACTTTTCCATGATACGGTCAATCTTCTGTGCTTCCCCGGGAAGTCGAAAGCCTCTAAGGAACTCACGTACTGCGGCATCAAACTTCAGTCCAGAAAATTTCATTGAATCGACATACGCGTGCATGACAGCTAGGGGAAATTCCTCATGTTGACCCAAATAATCACCAATCATTCCCTACAAAAATATAAAAAGTTATGCCTGTTATAGTATCTGGTTCAATGTAATGAAAAAACTGAAGCAATGATAAAAGAAAACAATTCAGCACCTTATCCAAACCAGGAGTATTCCTAAGAAATTGGGCAACAGAAGCAGGGCTGTTCTGAACCAAATTATTTGAAACTAGGTATTCTATGCCCTTCGCAGGTCTCCTGTTGAACTGTATAGGAAAGGAGAAAGAAGATTTAGTCCATAGGATTCCTTCTGATTAAAGAACACTGTAGTGTCAAGAATGCATGCATGGGCATGCGCATGTACACCCACACACACATGCACTTTGAATGCTGAGAAGAGAAACAAAAACAAATAAATAAATAAATCAAGTCAATCTAAAAACCCAATGAATAGGCTTCATGAATACCTCTGAGATAGCAGCTTCCATAGTTGACTTGTGGGCCTTAGCCTTTTCAAAATGACTGGTAACATCATCCCTGCTTTTCATCTCATCTATTTTAGTATCATTTCGTAAGAAAACCTCATCATCTGCGTACGGCAAGCTGCTTGAATGTTCAGTAGATTCTCGACACAACCTCTCCCATTCAACAAGTGATTTTAATACATTTACAAGGCACTGTTGGGACAAATTTTGAATTGCATAAGACATGCATATAAACAATGCCAGAACATCTTCTATGAGGAATCCATTTCTCTGTCAATAACAGCTTGTGGAAGTCACCTGTAATGACGAAGCCTTTGTAGATGTGGTCTGAGATGAAGCAGCGGTGTTTGGATCTGCATGCAAAGTCCCTTGGGCTATCTTTGACAGAGCATTTACCTTCAGCCAGAAACAAAGATAAACAGATGTAACATGTTCATATTAGTGGTTCATCAAAATAAATGAAGCAATCCACCAGATGAATTGCCTCTATGACAAAATGATTATTATTTACCATGCGTTCAAACAGATTAGCTGCCTCCAAATCACAATCATAGTTCACAAATATATCAGCAAGCATCTGAGGATCCTTGCATACCTTCTCCAGCATCCTGCAAGTCATGTTAATTCGTAATACAGAAGGCCAGAAACATTCTACCCCCTGAGACGAGATCACCAGAGAAATGCAAGCATGCCAAGATACATCAAGGTAATGAATAATTAAAAAATCAATTAAGTAAAATATACAAAGGGGTAACATCACATTTGAAAGATACAATAAAAACAAGCATCAGCAAGAACGAGATAACAAAGCACTGGTAAGTTACAGAGTCAACATTATTGTGAAAGTTCATATGGACTAAGCGCTAGTAATATGGGAGTGTCAAAAGCATAAATCTTGCTTCAGGAAATTGCCATGATGTGGAAAAATAACTTTAATATTATGTCAGAGGAGTTCTTGTTAAGAGTGCATAAATACAAGGATTATGACTAGAAGGTAATCAAGGATTTTGTTCTGGATTTACAACTCTCACAGTATACCACAACCCACCAAGTTGATTTAAATTAGAACAGCTTATAACTAACTTTTTGTATGACATATGGGCCGGTAAAACTCATCAGGTTTAAACCATTAACAAGGATCTCAACTTGGTTTATGAGCTCAAAATCAACAAGCACAAGCTTCAATTGGCAACTCTTCTCAGTAATGGATGACCATAACAGGACACAAGTTTATGAACAACTATGCCAAGTTGAATTGCCAAAGACAGTTTAAGGCAGTGTTTGAAATATCGCCGATCCGATCCGTAATCGGGCGATCCGGATCGGGTATCGGTGATACCACTTTGGATCAAGATCCGGAGATCCGGGCGGTTCCATTGTTTTTTTAAAAAAAATTTAATGAAAAATTTCATGTTCACCAGGCTTTTTTGGCACGTCCACCTAACTTTTTCCTTACAAACTACATGGTACAGTAAAACCTGGCCTCTTTTTTCATGTCCACCGTGTCTTTTACACAAATGGCCTTGCCCCTATAGTTTTGTACCACGCGCATGACGACTCAAACATATGCCTTGTGCCATGTCTTTTATACGGTGAAGTGCTCCCTCATCTTTTCGATGTGGGGCAAATGTTTTTTGTACCATGGCATGATGACTCGAGCAAACACCTTGTGCCCTATCTTTTACACAGTGAAGTGCTCCCTCATCTTTTCGATGTGGGGCATATATTTTTTGTCTATTGTATTAACATCCATTGTTAAAATTAAATTAAGCTTTTTGCTATAAAAAATAACCCTTTTATTAGATATTAGGCATTAGGTTATTGGTTAAATAGAGATCAAAAAGAAAAAAACAGTACTAACTTTTAGGATATGAGAACAACAAAAAATGATATTAAGACTAGTTTATTGACCATTAAAAATTACTAGTTTATGGGACATTTTAAGATAAAAAATAACACTTGCCCAAACCACTTTAAAATCTATTTTAAAGTTGCTTTGTCAATTATCCCACATTACAAGTATGATAGTTATATATTTTCTAATTTTATTATAATATAATTACAAATTTACGTTTCTAAATTCTATACTTTTGTAGATTTATTTATTTGTAAGGGTCACACATCTGTTTATTATTAATAAATATACATGGATAACCAAATCTTGTATTTTATTTGTTTATTTATTTACATTATAAATTATATAATGTATTATTTTTATTATAGCTGTAAATAATTTTTAAAAAAATTAGATGATATTATAAGAAAAATTTTAAATTTATTCATACAGGGAAAGAACATCTCAATATTCGCATATTGATGAAAAAATAAAAGTTCTTAATGTAGTGCCCCAATTTCTTATTGGATTCCCAAAAAACAACCTTTATAATGATTTTTAATACTTTTTTTGGACTTTTTTAAGGCCAAATCTGACCGATTCCCGATCTGAAACGCCGATTCACCGATCCGGATAGGTTTTTAGGGTGCCCAATTCAGGGCACCGATCCATTTTTTAAACCACTGGTTTAAGGTGGGGAGTATTGATTGCATGTATTTGTAAAACTCTATATCAGGGGTATAACCTCCAGTCCTAACAGTTTTTAATTAATTATACATATGTAGTTGTGTATTTTATTCATAGTAACCTCCAGTCCTAAAAGTTTTTAATTAAGTATACACATGTAGTTGTGTATTTTATTCATAGTTCGAAGGGCAAGATAAGTGATATTCCCCTAGATATATTTGTATAGGATGTTAGGAACTAAGCCTCCATTAGTCCACTGAATGATTATCGTACACAGGCCATTACAAATTTTGACACCCCTAATTTAGACGCCTACAGTTTATCTCTGCCATTTGGAGCAGTTTATATCAATGTTCCTTCCAAAATCATGAATGCAAATATTCACACAGATCACCACAGAAAATATCCAATCACTTTACATGAGCAGAATAGCAG
Organism: Amborella trichopoda; assembly: GCF_000471905.2. The sequence goes on from NW_006497396.1 coordinate 391,895, forward strand.
ATAAAAGGTGACCTCTCAATGAAAGAGCTTTAAACAGTGAGAGAAGCGTTCAAAAGGACAAATGAAGTGAATGGCAACATTGTGGAACCATTGTGACACTGGTAAATAATCACAAACGACTGAGCAGCAACTCTGCTTGTCACTCCACTTTCCACCTTCCAATTCTTTATAACAGTATATATTTAAGCTCACATGGATAAATTTCAATAAAGGTTGGTATTGCGCCCACATGTTGTGGATGCTTAAAAGGTGCACAAGCACCTTTAAATGGTTCAGATTGAACCAGCCCCATGAAAGGGCTGAAAATAAATTTTGTTTTTAATTTATATTGTTTAAATTATATTAATTATGAAATTTGGGATTTAGGTTCATTACTATAAGTAGAATTAAATTAAAATTATAAAAAAAATATGTTGAATAAAAAATATTGATCAAAATAAATTCAAAGGTATCTTAGTTATTTTATTTAAAATATTTTAAATCATTTTTATTGAAATCTCAACCAAGAAAGGTGCTTGTGCATCGTTCCATCCATCCACATCATGTGGACGGGATACTTTTCCTCACCAAATGAGGAAAAACATGAAGGGAACAGAAGTGCGTAAAAATTATGATCAGTCAGAAAATACTTTACCTGAGAACACTAGTCCTTTGGTGAAGAGGACTATCAGAGCTATCAAGGGACCGTAAGATTATCAAGGGAAAGAACACTCCAATTTCCCCCTGCCAATGGATTTTTAAGAATTAATGGACACAAAAAACTGTACAAAAAGATAAAATTAAAAAATTCCTTTGCAGCAGATTCGAGATTGACACACGTCATGCCAAATTACCTTTAGACTCTCCCTGAATCGCAGTAAAAGCACAGTGAAGATTCCAGTTGCATACTGTTAAAAGGACAAAACATAGATAAACACTCATAGGGAATGAAGCCTTCAATAAGACCCACAAAATTAAGTTCATTTTTCATGTTACTTTCTAAGCTGCATAGAGATTCAGACTCAAATGAGACATATAATTAGGAAATTTAAGCGAACAGAAAATGGAGCTAACCTGAAATACTGCAGGGGATGAGGAAACTGATGCACGGAGCAAAGCATAAGAAAGATATGCCTTGACAGAATCTATGAAATGGAAGTTCTTCGTAAAAGATTGGCTCACTCCTTCCAATAAGCCCTGCAAGTTAATAAAAGTCATACAGTACAGTCTCCTTCATACATTCTCAATAACCAAAGTATAACACGAAGCAAATGAGAAGAACCTGGAGAAGTTCAAGAGACAAAAGCCGTGTCTTCATAGCAATTTCATCATTCTCTTCCTTCATACCCATCTGCAGATATTACGTATTCCTAGAATTATTTAAAAACATGATCAAGCATGTATCTTCGATAGAAACAAGGGAGACCTAAAGAAATCACACCTTGCAAAGAGTACGAAAAAGCAATAAAGCATCGCGTTGCCCTATACTCATGCTTTCAAGATCAATTCCCCTAAAAGAATAGAAGGCAATAAGATTCATTGAAACTAAAAAGAATACTAGTATGCAAACAGAAAAAATCTCATAACAATGACCAAGAACACAAAGCATTCAATGGTAGAACCTTGTTATACCTTGATATCTTTTTTCCGTCCTCAAGATGAACTGCCTTGTCAAGAACAGCCTCTAGACCCTGGCCGACAGATATAATATTCAGTTATACCTAGCTTAATGACTGGAATTGCATAACAGAGAAGATAAAATAATTTTTGATATACTTATGAACTGAATCTCTTGACATTGACAAACAAAGTTTAATACTACAAGTATGAAAGCAGAATTAGGGAACCTTGATATCAGTACCACCAGCAAGCTGCTGGAGTTCTTCGACAGATAGAAGAGAAGTATCTTTTGATTGGCCCATGGAAAGAGCATCACCCAAAGTACTATTATTTGCATCTTGGTCTTCCATGGAAATTTCTTTTCCTGTGTTTAGGCTGTTATCTGAGGTTTCATTTGGATGCTCAGCACCATCAGATGCAGAAAGAGCAGCTAGGATTCTTTTCTCCGTACTCTGAGAAACAACACTCTGATTCTGGACCAGAAGCATATATACTTTTTTTCGGTTAGCTGTTGGGTTCCAACTTTAAAACACATCCCTGCATATCAAAATGGTAGAGAATGCTAGACAGAATGTTCGAGATATGCGATCATATACCTGATCAGATTCCATTCTTCTAAAAATGATGCTGATCATCTGGGTCAACATTGCCTTTGATGTTGCTTGATTTATAGGGCTCTTGCTACAAAATAAAAGATTTACCTTCTTCACATTTGATCAATGTGTGCATGAACCTAACTTTTATTGCATAAAATAAACCATCCAATACCTGTTAAGAGCTATATTATAACATACTCTGATCACACCCAACAGGCATTCCCCATGAACTGCAAGCAAAGAAAGAGATATATAAGTAGCTCATATGTACCACAGACTATAGAGTTTGTTGCCATATTGCACCTCAACAATAAGCATAACAACACTTAGTTCTAAATTTGCTATGATATATTGCCCACCATCACCAGTAACCATATCATGCATTGAATTGATACACATACAACCAAAAGCATCACTATAAAAAGTAATTGCATTATATATGACATCAGAGTGAGTTTGAATCATGTATACTTAAAGTCAAAAGATATTCTCCTCCCGACGAAGTAGAATGCGCATTTATTTCCTCCGGTAAAACCTCACCTAGAATTAACCCAAATTTTTGGAATCTTCAACCCAAAGATTGATCTCAAGAAAAAGAAGAATTTCCAACTGTACCCTCTATGCACTTGAAAAAACTAATGTCTCGAGATTGAATAGAGTAGGGCTGAGAATTTACCCGATCCGAATCCGAAACCAGGAATTCGGATCCTCTTCGGATCTGGGTATGGATTCGGACCCAAATTTTAGATCCAAATAAAAATCCGGATCGGATGCAAGTGCAGGTGGATCCAATCCGGATCCGACCCAGTTTTTAAAAATAATATAATTTATATTATATATACATATATAAGTTATAATTTATATAATCAAATATAATATAATATATAACACTTTTAAATTTTAGAAGATTTATGCCCCACCATATATTAATTGAAGATGAACGGGGGGATCTCCTCTCTCTCTAAACAAAATACACACTTAGCTACTTAGGGTTTCTACCAGCCCATTCTCTGTTGCCGCTCCATCGCCATGAATACCCTCTTCCTTGTATAACTCCATTCCATTTCAGGAATAAGAAAAAAAACAAGTCTCTCCAAAATGATTTGTACACATATGGCCATGAAAGATAGCATGAGATAGTGCCCCATGAATAACCCCTTACTTGCACAACACTCATCTCCAGCACAGTGAAAGAACAGAAAGTGACACATGGTAGGGTGAAGCAAATGCCTCTGGTTTTTTGACATGAAAGAAGAGCACAAAGGACTTGCCGCAATAATGGAGTTGTTGAGGGGATTTCGTAGAGTTCTCAAGCCAAATTAACCGGTTTTTTGCCTTAGGATTCTAGGGTTTCTGTGCTTCATGGTGCATGTTTCTTTGGACTTCTTTATCTTGATATCAGTGTCTTTAATGGGGGTTTCTTGTTGGGAAGGCAGCAAAGGTATCTGAGATACAATGCTCAAAAATATTTGCCTAAGAAAGAGAGGATTGATTTCATGGAGGTGGAGAAGAGTGGGTGCAGTGTTTCAAAAGCGCTAAGCGGCCGCCCAGTGCCTAGGCACGCGCCCAAAACCTGGGCGGCCCAGTTGAAAAAAAAAAATTGATGACTGATAATGATTAATCCATAGGAATTTTAATAATCCATAAGACCATAATCCATAAGCAATTTGATAATCCATAAGACCATAATCCCAATTAAAAAAAAAAAGATTAGAAATCCAAAAGAGAATTTTGATAATCCATAAGAGCATAATCTATATTTTCATACAATGCTAAAACAGTAAAACTATACAAGCATACACTGATAATCTGATACATTGTTGACTGTACGTACAAAAGTTAGATAGTAGAACTAGAAACTAGAAAGTAGAAACTAAAAATAAGAAAAAGAAAATATATAGAAATTCAAAAAATATACATTTTAGGACACAAATAGTTTTTTTTTTAAGAAGGTTAACATTGTATTACTGCGTATGAAGTGTTCAAGAGAGAGAGGGCGAAATTCACCCCCAAGGGGATGGACTGGAATGTATCATGTACAAAAAGGGCTTATAAGACCGCCTAACGTAAAAATTACATGAAGCTTTCAAAAAATCCAAAAAATGAGGGGGCTATGGAAAGCATGTGAGTGGCTATGGAGGCGAGCTGAACCGAAGGTCTAGGACACAATAGTTAACACTCAACACAACAGTCAACATTCAACACCAAGAGTCTTTAGTCGTCATCATCATCATCGTCATCAGAAAGAATAGGGTAAGCTTCGTCATATGCACCAGATTCGAGACCATCATCATCAGAGTCGTCTCCCTCTTCAATATAACGCTCGTCCTCCTCTGTTTCTTCTGAATCTGCCTCTTCCCCCTCTTCTTCTTCTGCCTCCCTCTTACTAGTATGTGCAGATGAGGTCCTAGGAGTTTTGGCTGCTCTACCCTTTTCTATCTTTCTGTGCTTCTCTTAACTCAAATATTGTATAATTTCTTCCCTGGTAGCCTCAAGAACATTTTTACATGGGGCAACATCTCCTTTAATACCAGTAAGGCATTTTTTAAACCGATAAATGCCCCCATTAGTATCATTTCCATAATAATTATATTTAATACAATTTTTATCATTTAGATTTGGGTTATAACCATACTTCCAACCCGGATCACCACTTCTAGAAGAACCTGGAGAAGATATTTCTATAGAACATGGCTCATTTTCTTCATTTTCTGATTCTTTTAAATTCAAAAGTTGACTAATCTCATCCCGAATAGCTTCAGCAACCTTTTTACAAGAAACAACATTCCCTTTAATACCAACAAGTTGTTTCTTGAATCGATTAACACCCCATTGGTATCTTTTTCACAAAAATTACACCTTATACAACTTTTATCGTTTGGTTTTGGGTTATAACCATACTTCCAACCCGGATCACTTCTTCTAAAAGCAGCAGAAATAGATCTACTCAAATGACAAGGACTTTGTTCCTGTTTTTGTTTTACAGAATTCATATATTGCTTAATCTCCTCTCGGATAGTTTCAGGAACATTTTTACAAAAGGCAACATCCTCCTTAAAACCGACAAGATGTTTCTTAAACCAGTTTATGCCCCCATTTGTATCTTTTTCACAAAAATTGCATCCAATGCAATTTTTGTCATTTGGATTCGAGTTATATCTATATTTTCAACCTGGATCTCCACTTCGACTAGATCCTGAAGAAGACATTTCAAAATAAAACAAGCAATCTAAAAAATAAAGTTTTGCACTTACTTTGATTGCTCGAACTCCAAACTCCCACATCTGAGATGTTTTATGGTGCTAAAACAATCAAAACACCCTCTAATAGGATTATAAAACTCCAAAAATAAATCAAATCTACCTGGGTGATGTTTGGATCTGTTTTTCATAACTTTGAGAAACACTTTGATCCAATGAAAGTCACAAAATATAGTTTTCTTGAGGTTTCTTTCTCTCTAAAATGGGTTCTTGTGGGTTTAGGTTACGTACTAAGCGGCCGCCCAGGGACTGCTGCCCAATTTGGCCGCCCAGGCCTGGGGACCGCTTAAACGCTGGCGATCCACTTTTTTTAACAATGAGTGGGTGTGATTTGTATGATGGGTCTTGCGTTTGGGATGAGTCTTTACCTCTGTATCAGTCGAGGGTTGCCCTTTCATCGATGATGGGTTTCGCTACTCTAAGAATGGGAGGCCCGATAACCTCTATACCAAGTGGAGATGGCAACCCCATGCCTATAACATACCCATGTCTCTCTCTCTCTCTCTCTCTCTCTCTCTCACCCATTGCTCAATTCTCTCTCTCCTCACACCCCACATTCATCTCTTTCCCTCTCTACCAACTGACCGACTTCTCTCTCTCCTCCCTCTCTCTCTCTTTCCACACCCACTCATTTTTGCCTGACATGGGAGCAAGTATGTGTTTTTTTTTTTTTTCAGATTTCTGTTGGTGGATGAGAAAAAAATGTATTCAAACAATTCAATAACATCTCTCTTTTTTTCCCATTTTTTTGTTTCTATCAGCACAATTAGGTGCCTTTCATATTCATGAAAATTTACTTTTGGGATTCATGTGTATTGTTCTTTGCAATGGCAATAAAATTTCTGTTTCTAAATTCGGGCATTTTCGTAAGCCTTTTCTTGTTATTGAACAATTATTTTCATAATTATCACTAATAAGTGCTGATATATATAATTCATTAGGGCGTGTGGAAATTACAAACTTCAATTCAAAGGGAAGTAAATCCGGATCCAGATTCAGATCTTATATAAAATTTCGGATTTGGATCCGGATCCGATGTATACTATTCGGATCCAGATCCAGATCTAGGTGGATCCGAACCAGATCAGGAAAATTCTCACCCCTAGAATAGAGACCATCCAATTTTTAGATGGAGAGATATAAGTGTTAAAAAACTTAAATTTTATTTCTTATTTATTTTTATTTTTTACTGAAAATAAGCATCTAGTAATTCTTAAGTGGTTCCCAAAATTTCGGATCGAAAAGATCCAAGTATGTCTTCTGACCAAAGGATTAGAAATACGTGCCCATACTTAAATGCAACTCCATATTGATAAAAAAGAAAGCCTACAACAACATCGAGACAAAAGCAAAATCCATAAAAAGATCTTGCTGACTTTTAAAAAGGCAATTTACTGATAGCTTTCCTCTTGTAAGACCCTTGAGGTGAGAAAAACATAGAGGTCAGGCGTACGGGAACAGTGAGACTTGATCATGGACATACAATAGGATTCAATGAGCTGCCTTCATGGGCAATACAAGACAAAGAAACCAGGGGCATATAGAAGACAAAAATGTTGATTGTTGACTGCATACCTCTAAATTTTGTTGATGCAACAGCAGTTAGAAGAACCTTTAACACTTGCAAAACAGTACTGCAGTTCCCAACACATTTCACAAAAATTAGAAAAATTGATGACCTGGACGCGTAGAACATGGAATAAACAAGGATGAAATTCATACCTATCAGAAGAAGAATTGTCAATGCAACCACACACTGTGTTGAGGATATCAGTAAATAGTGGAGAACTTTTACCCCCCTCTAAACCAGGATCACCTTCCAAATGATCATAAGCAATGAGTTTCTGCAGTGAAATACATCAAAATACATTTAGCCACAATTAGAGCCAAAAAGTGTTGCTGAAATGTTCATAAACATAATTGCATAAAATATGTGTCACTGACATGTTCATAGAAAACTACTCCTTTACTACAGAATCAAGTAGATTGAGCTGCAAAAAAGGCAGTGAAACATCTACCAGCGTTATTATCTAACCAAGAACCACATTTGGAAACAAAATACCACAGTGGATAATGGGGGGAAAGGGAGGACTCAGTTACCAATTCTACCCATCGAGGTGTCCCCATATCTTTAATATGTTTTTCCTCCTATCTGTCTACACATCTATTAACCACACATTTTGTCTAGTGTTAATCAGTTTACCCATTAGATGGTTGGTTTATCTAATTGTCTATACGTATATCTATCTATCAGTGCATGTTTGTTGTCAACTAGTTTGTGTATATCTATTTGTGTTTGTCTTGTTGACAATTAGGTGGGTGAGACGAGGGTTGAGTAACATCGTTGCGGAGGAATAAATAAAAATTGATGAAGGATGGGAGAATCTTCCTGTTTTCAATCACGCTACGGCGCTGTCTCAAGATAATATTTTGCCCCCTTACTGATGTATATTATTGTGCAAAATGGTGAACCTGGCAAATTAGTCCTCGGGATATATGAAAACAAACAATCTTTTTAATGCAATTTAAAAGAGAGAAAGAGAGCACAAATTTTAGAAAGAGAAATCAGTAACAAAATTTAGAGAGAGAAGCTATGAGAGAGAAAACGGGTCAGAAGAATGTGTTTTAAAATGGTAAAAACAGACCCTATTTCTAGAGTATAAGGTATCGTTTCAAGTGAACAGTAATGACTATTCATTATGCAAAGTGACTGTTAGGAACCCAACAGTCACGGTCATAAACTGCTAAAACCGCCGCTCCAACAGTCAAAAATTGCCACAACTGCAGCGCCTAATCCAACACCTAGGAATATACCTGTTGCGCGCATGCACGCCGTCTGATATGCTGGTAAATGAGTCCATACCGCATCTCATAAAAAGAGAGCGAGTCGCGAGCCCAACCTGCACCCTTGCACAAGCTAAGGACGCCTTTGCGCCGATGCCAGCATGCAAAGCGCAAAGTTTGCCCCAAGTGCCCTTGTGTCCATGAATACGTTGCATGCTTCACGTGCTCTGTACATGCATCCATACACTCTCTTTTGTTCCACGAACATAAGGCTGGAGAGTGTTTCTATATAAATGCGACTCATTCTTAACTCTATTCTTCAATGTAGAATTAAAAAACCACGACTTTCTCTCTCTTTATTAAAAACTTCAAAAATTGTTATTTAAAAGTATATTATTTTGAAATACTAACTAGTACTTTTAAAACCAAAAATATTAACATTTCCTCCACTATTTTAAAATAATATGAAAAATGTAGGCAACCATGTATTATTTGCATACCATGAAGGTATATCCGATTTGAAGTTTGAACCTTCACTTAAAATATGCACTACAAATTCCATAAAGTTTCATAGTAGTGTATAACTTTGAACCACATTCCTTCCAACAGACCAGTAATTCAACCCACAAATAATATGTATCTCTGGTGTCTTTTAGCAAGTAGCACGTTTTGGGCCTTGTGCTTATATCCTGATTTCATAAATACTCTAGAGACGAGTCCCATCTCATAGGAAGCGGCCTCACTTCCATACTTATAGAGGTGTTTCATCAAGAGTGTCCATGTAAAAACATTTCGACGTATAAACAGTCATAGACATCAATAAGAACCTAACTCAGCCTAAAATATAGTCTTGAATTGTTGAAAATTGGGTGGGTGAAACACAGGCAAAGTAATATTGTCGTGGATGAATAAATAAAAACTTATGAAAGATGGACGGACCTTCCGTTTCAGTCACCCTAAGGTGTTATCCCAAGACTATCATGGCTCTCCTTACTGACGTATATCAAAGGGTTCAAAAAGGTGAACAGGGAAAACTAGTCCTCGGGACATCTGAAAACAAAAGATCTCTAATAATCTCGCCATTTTAATGCACTGAAATGACAAACCTTCAAAGTCCTAGAGTTGCCTCAATGTAGAGAGAAAGAGAGCACGAATTTTATAGATAGAAAATCAATACAAAAATTTAGAGAGAGAAAGTATGAGTGCGAAAATGGATAAGAAAATTGTGTGGTAAAAAAGTAAAAACAGACCCTTATTTATAGACTGAAGATGGCTTATCAAGTGAACAGTAGTGACCATTCACAATGCAATGTGAATGGTAGGAACCCAACAGTCACCATCCAATGGTTACAAACTGTTACGTTGCTCCAACAGTCACAAAACCAACACAAACTGCGTGCCTAATCCAACAGCTAGGAGTATAGTTGTTGCGCATATGCATGCCTTCCGACATATGGGTCAACGAGTCTATTTTGTGTCTCATAAAAAGAAAGCAAGCCATGAGTGCAACCCATACCTGTGCATAGGCTAAAGAAGCCCCTGCGCATATGCAAGCGCACAAATTGTGCCTCAAGCGCCCTAGTACCCACGTGTGTGCACGTGCAAGTGCACATCACACGCTTCATGTGCTCGGCACATGCACCCACACTCTCTTCTTTGTTCATGAACATAAGGCTAGAGACTGTTTCCATATAGATGTCTTAACCCTATTCTTCAAGGAGTATACACAAACCTTTGGTATTGACTATTCTGAGACATTTGCACCAGTAGCCAAGCTTAATTTGGTCTGAGTGCTTATATATGTAACAACAAATAAACGATGGAACTTGATGTTAAGAACGCCTTCCTTCATGGTGATCTACAAGAAGAGGTGTATATGGAACAACCACCAGGGTTTGGAACAACCACCAGGGTTTGTTGCTCAGGGGGAGTCAGACAAAGTATGTAAGTTGAGGAAAGCAAGTTATGGACCGAAGCAGTCCCCACGTGCATGATTTGAGAAGTTTAGCGAAATTGTCATGACATATGGATTTTGAAGGAGCCATGTGGATCATTCCATATTTATTTAGAAACAATCTACTGGAATTATTATCTTGGTGGTTTATGTTGATGATATCATTATCACAGGGAGTAATCAAGAAGGAACTAATAAATTGAAGAGTTATCTGCAACGGTATGTTCAGACAAAGGATTTGGGACAGCTAAGTAATTTCTTGGAATTGAGGTAGCCAGGTCCCAATATGGTATAAGTTTTATCTCAAAGGAAACATGTAATAGATTTGTTGACAGAAACAGGGATATTGGGTGCTAAGACAGTTGATACACCTATAAATTCAAGTATTAAACTGTCAAAGGATCATGGTGATTTATTAAAAGACCCTGGTATACCGATGGCTTGTAAGAAAACTTATCTACCTAACAATAACTCGGTCAAACATAGCCTCTATTGTGAGTGTAGTAAGTCAGTTTATGCATTTCCCCAGAACACCACATTGGGAAGCAGTAAGAAGGATTTTGAGATATTTGAAGGGGGCTCCAGGTCGAGGACTCATCTACAAGAAGAACGGCGATTTTGGAATTGATAGCTATTCTGATGCTGATTGGGCAGAATCTCAATCAGATAGAAAATCCACTATAGGCTATTGTACCTTTGTTGGATGAAATTTGGTGACCTACAAAAGCAAGAAACAAAATGTGGTAGCAAGGTTTAGTGTAGAGGCTAAGTATAGCGCAATGGCTCACGCTGCATGTGAGCTAATGTGGTTGAAAACCTTGATGAAGGAAATGGGATTCTTGATTATTGAGCCAATGAAGACGTTCTGTGACAATCAGGCTAGCAGACACATATTGCTAGCAACCCAGTTTTTCATAAGAGAACAAAACATATCAAGGTTGATTTCCATTTTATTCAGGAAAAAGTGACAAGCAAGCAGATAACAACTCCATATGTGAAGTCGATTGATCAATTGGCTGATATATTTACCAAGTCTCTTGATCGTAACCAGACTCGGCAGATTTGTTCCAAGTTGGGCATGGGTGATATCTATGCTCCTGCTTGAGGGGAAGTGCTAAAGATTAAATCATTACATGGTTATGAGTGTTGAATGTAGTATGGGGTATCTTTGTCTTTTTTATAAACTTTAGGACATTAGGTGTTACTAAAGTACTTAAAGGGCATTTATATAATGTTATCATCCAGTTATTAGAAATAATGTTTAAGAGGAACATGTGGGATAGGCAATTAGTCTATGTACCTCTCTCTCTCTCTTCTCCTTCATCTTTTCTCCCCTGTATTTTTTTTCCTCTACTTTTCCCTTTCTCTCTAGTTTTTACTGTTCATGCCACTGTCTACAGCAGTGTTCACAGTACTTTTCACAATGATTAACAAGAGAAACCATAACAGATAAGTTAGGCAAGCATGTAAGCCAACAACGAAGGGATCATATCCTCTGCAAGTAATACCATGGGGATAAACTCATAAGAGGATACCACGAGAGTGAAATCCGTGTCCACATCCTATCGAACAAGGGTATCGGCCTCTTTGCAGGCTTCTTGGGAAACAAGGTACAAAGACCACCCCCCAAATCTAACAAATGATAGCCATAATATATGTTAATCTACAAGGGGAATCCAGTTATCTTTTAGGTGCCTCAGATAGCACTGATTGAGCCTCCATATGCAATCAAGGAGCATGAGAAAAAGCAAAAGTAAACCTTAATCCCCATCTCCGGGGCCATCGCCTCAGCCTTATTTAAGTCGCATGTACCCACCTGGACCCATGTGCCCTTGAGAACTTCTGCTAAAATTGAACTCTAGGATTCTGTTTGGAAGTTGGGCCCAGTAGCATCCTTTTGTCTAGTTCTCAATGAGTAACTCCAAGTGACTAATTTCCAACCCAACCAAGTTCTTTAGGATTATGTTGCACAAAATCATTGAACTCTCTGTACTTTCTCGTAGGTATTCTCGGTCCTTTCCTCCCTCTTTCTGCTGTATACTTTCATTTTTATAGTAATACAAGGTTAACATTATTAATAAAAAAAAAACTCTCTACTTTCTCAAGCTCCAATAGTTTATGTAAAGAACATTAAAGATCCCATTGTTTCTCTTTTTCCAAATACTTCAGGAAAAAAAAAATAGAACACAATTTCCAAAGATATTCTTCCCCTCCTCGACAACAATGCATTAAAAAGACATGACAAGGACATGGTACCTTTACTTTCTTTCTGAGAATTTGAGAAATATGGCACCCATTGACTCTGCCATTACTGAAGACACGTCAAATAGATTCCAGTAGTACTTCCAATCCCTACTTCCAAGTAGGGCTGCCAATGGACAGGGCGGGCCCTAGGCTTCCGGGCTGGGCCAGCTAATGGGCTGCGGGAGCCATTTTGGGTATAGAGTATAATTGGACAAGCCCAGCCGGGCTGAAATAAAGACCGAAATCTGGTCACCTAGCTGGGCTGCTCTGATAAGCATGTCTCATAATCTCTCTCTTGGATACACATTAACTGAATATTCTCTCTCTCTCTCTCTCCCTCTCACACACACAATGACACACAGAAGTTGGTTGGATGTGTTCTCTCTCTGCATCTACAACAGATTAGTACAAACTAAATAATCTTTCTCTATTCAATGGAGTTGTTTGCATGATCACTCTGTTGCTCATGCACATAATCTCTCTCTCTCTCTCTCTCTCTCTCTCTCTCTCTCCCTCCCTAGTAGGCGCATGTCCTCTCTCTCACTCCCCCAAGTAGGTGCATGTCCTTTCGGTTTTTGTTTCTTCACTGATAAAATATCACTAAAACTCAGGGAAAAGCCAAATATAACCTCTCTCTCTCCCTCGCTCTCTCTCTAACACACAATTTTTATAGTTGCATGTTATTCTGTTTTTGTTTCTTCAATGGTAAAACATCTCTTGAACTCAAGGAAACCACCCATAAACTCTCTCTCTTTCTCTCATTCTAGATTTCTCTCTAACTTACATAAAAGATCTCTCTCTAACTTGCATAAAGAATCTCTCTCTCTCTTTAGAAGCCACCCATAACATGTCTCTGACTTGCATAAACTCTCTCTTTCTCTCTCGCTCTAAAATGTATAAAAATTCTCTCTAAAAACAGAGGTCTCTCTACAAACCTCTCTCTCTATCTAAAAGTGTGCACAATATCTCTGAGAAATTTTACAAGTTCTTGGACCCTAACCACAAACCAAGATGCCTAACCTCTTCTTTTGTGTGGTCTCCTATATAAGTTCATATGTACCTTGGAGCATCATGTTGATGTGTTTCAATGCGAAATAAGTTTCCAAATAATTAGCAATGGAAGGTAACTAGAATACCAAATAATTAGCTTCTTTTTTTTTTTGTTTTGGCTTACAAGAAAAGTTTGGAGAGATTCAAAAAAAAAAAAGTTAAAAAGTCTAAATTGAGCCGAGCGGGCCGGGCCCAATAAGCCTAGTGGGCTGGGCCGAGCTTCTGAGTATAATTCTGGGCCCTAACGGGTCACACAGGGCTTTTGAGCTTTTAACGGATGGGCCTTATCGGGCATAGTTCCGGGCCGTGCCTCACCAGGCTGTGCAGAATCCGGTCCGGGCTTTCCCGGGCTCCGGGCAGGGCCCGGCCCATTGGCAGCCGTACTTCCAAGGAAGCTCATTTTTATTTATCTATATAGCGATCTACCTATCCCTATCTCTGTCCATCTCTCTGTCTAAATATCTGTCTATTAGCTCATCTCAGTTCATGTAAGTATGTATGTGTACGTGCATCCACACACGGAGGCACGTGCACATGCACACCCTTACCCCCATGTAATGCTCCAAGCTACTACTTCCAATCCCAAACCAACTCCTTGATTCCTATTTCAAATATTACGATCAAAACATAACTAGCTAAACCTTCAACATTATTTGTCCAAGAATTTTCCAAAGTCCATCGTGCGCATCGAGTTGTTAATGGCAGTCATTTCACATACTGACATACACGCAAGTCAAATAGAATGAAAGTATATTACTTTGAAAAAGAACATATAAAATCAATGCGACACAGTAAAATGCAACTTGGATTTATAAAAGGAATACAAATGATGTGTTTTACACAAACAGCAAAAAAATCAACAAGGAGCAAAAAGAACAACAAGAGTTAGAAGACAAGATCACATACATGAAGGCAATCCAATGCAAGCTCCACGAGCTTTACATTCTTTGTCTCAAATGCCAGTCGGAGTGGTTGTAGGACAAGCTCCGATTCAGCACCTTCTAAGGTATGACCAGCACTTGCTATCGTCATGGTAACAACTTCACCAGTCCTTGAGCTACAACTTGATTCATCAACCGCCTCTATCATAGCTACCACAGGTTGGGAGCCATCTGAATTGATACCATCTTTTGTGACTTCAGCCTCATCGATGTTGCTTGCTTTTGAGGGTATACTAAACAAATCCAAAGTGAAGAAATCATCAACCATTTGGAAACCACAAGCATATTAGTAAACTGAGGCACACATAAAAAGCATCATATCTGGAGATATCATGCTTATGCCATAAAGCTCCAAACAAATCAAATTCAAAATTGGTCACATTAGTAACAAAGCGAAGTCAATGTTCACTAATTACTAATATGAATTTTTTTAAGGAAATAAAAAATCTAGTGTCCATATATCAAGAGGAAAAAAAAAAGTCATCTAATTAGCGTGTCCCATTGAGCAATGATTTTTCTCTTTGTTTTTTTGAGAATAATGATTTTTCTCATTGTTGAGTAATACAACAGGCATGAGAAAGAAAATGTGTGTGTTGGTTTAATCCAAGGTTTTAAAAATCGTTGATCCAGACCGGAATCACCCGATCCGGATCAGAAATCATTGGAGCCGATTCAGTTCTCCATATATCGGGAACCAGCTGGTTCCCCCCAAACCACAATTCTATAACAAAACCGGCCGGTTCTATCAAAAAACCGGCAAATCAAGCTGGTTGAACTGTAACCCCCCATTTTTTAGTTATTTATGATTTTTTTTAACTTAAAGAGGGGGGACATGTGGGCCACCCTCCTTCGCACTAGGCAGGCAGTAGCCCCTTCACATGCCTCATCGCGTCCCCATCTTTTACAGCAATGCAAACCTCCACTTGATGTTGAAATTTTGAATGTGGGACAAAAGATTAATATTCTAGTTACAAGGGTATATAAATAAATGTCTTCGCTTGTTTTTTTGGCCTAAGATGCAAAGTTGCAAACCAAAATAAATGGCCAGGAAATTGCATCTTGTAAATGGCCTTTGCATCTTATAAAAAAAGCATCTTATGCGCTTTTTCTTTAAAAAAAGCAAAAAACTAATTGTAGGCATTAGATAATTATGAAAGTTAAAAAGAAATAGCATTTACACACTTCAAGCCAAAAAATTATGACATAATGACCCAATATAGTTCCATTTTTATAGCAACCCATCAACATATTGCATTTCCATTCAAACGAATTTGGTTCAGCTTTAATCTTTATTCTGATATCATATATTCTATCAAGAATCATAATATTTGAACAATAGCTCGCCACTGATCAAATTTCTCTCAATTTTTTAAATAAATAAAATAATTTAAAATAAATTAAACAGATTTCGCTCAAAATCAAGGGGAAAAAGAGAACCTTAGAAAGGCTAGATTTTTTGCCACCCCAATATAAGCAAAGTGTTTCATTATACCTCAAAAGGCTAAAATAAAGAACAACAAAATGAATTGATAATCAGGACAACAAGTACATGTGATTGTGTTGAGAAACAAGCCATCATGATTAGCACAGGAAATAAGCACTGAAACATCACCCCACCAACCTAGTCCCAATCCCCAAGATAAGTTAACCATGATGACATGAAGCTGCCTATGAATATTGTGTTCTCAACCAACAACAAAAAGGTCAAAGTATCACAGTGCCACATTATCAACACTCTATCACTGCCTGGAGAATGCTGATTCATTATTTGTGATTTCCTTTCCCTTTATTACTATATATCAAAAGAAATAGTTTTAGATAAGATACCAACTTATAACCACAGTTATAAGAATAAATTAAAGAAATACAAGGAAGGAATAATAACTAGCAAACCATATAACAAAGTGAAATAGCACCATAATTCTACAAAAAGTAACTCTAAATCCAGTCAAATGATACAAATGTCAAGGGACATTCTCAGAGGTTCAAATTTGAAACTTCTTCAACAATATAATTTGGACATTGGAAAAAACATAACAAAGAAATGCCAGGACATAGCTTTTCAAAATAAGAATACTCAAGTAAACTTAAAAGAGATAATATGATTAGTACAGACTTGTCATTCCCAGCCAAGATTGTAGTGTGGTTTTTTTCAGTTGAGAAGGACTGGCGATTGATTTCCTTTGTAGTGTCTGCAGGCAACAAAGACAAATGCACAAGAAAATCAACACATAACCAAACAAAATAAAGCAGAACGTGCTCAAAATGGAACTCATACACAACCTCATGAAACCCTATCAAGCAAATCACATAGCAATGTGTCAGAAATTACAGAAGATAAAAATGACAAAGAATCCTGATTCAACATAGAGTTGATAGTCCACATGACTGCTGCAGTTAAATAAATACAAAGGAATTCTCTTTTTGTAGAAACCTTACTGTAAATTAATATCCAGCAAGAAAACCACAGAGACTTTACTGAATCAATCATAGTCGTGTTTTGTATCCCTAGATTCCATTGGTCCTAGTTATCAAGAAAGAGACCTAGTTTACTAGTCAATCTAGAAAATATTCCAGTCAATTGAGATGAATTCAATACCTTTTTATAAGCAATGCACTGCCACACTCTTTACACCAAAGTTTCACTGCCGCCAGTACATCATGTACCGTTATAAAAAAAATAAAAAAAAGGGGGTAAGTCAGTGGGGATTTGGGCCACTAACCATTTTTCATTAATAAGTAAGAATGGTACAAAAGGATAAAGAGTTTATGGTACAATACTTTCATGAGAAGTCCTGGCCATATCATAAGAAATTAGAAGAGAAATAAAATCAGGTGGCCAGGCACGCCAAGCCGTGGCGTCATAGAGACTTGTAGCACTCTTGGCCAAGTGATCGACCACCGAGTTGGCCTCTCGGTAGACATGCTTAATACTCCAGGGGCGGCCATCCAGGTGGTAAAGGCAGTTTGGGAATGCGCTAGAATCTACGAATCACTCTCAATGAGCAGTGGAAAGCAATGCAGCTCAATAGCTAGCTAAATGCCCCTTTCAAGGGCTGAAAATTCAACAACAATATTGGATGTGTGCCCTAGAGGAACAGCAACAGCGGCACAAAACCCTCCCATATCGTTTCTGGTAATTCCTCCACAACCAGCTACTCCAAGGTTGCCAAGGGACGAGCCATCAATGTTTAGTTTATAGAGACCTGCTGGGAGTGGAGACCATGAGACCAAGATCAAAGTTTTAGTATGAATTGGGTGCCATTGGATTTTTAGGTTCTGAACTATAGGCTTCTCTAACAGATGGAAAGTCCATCCTTTCAACTTTGCTAAGCCTGCAACAATAGAACTGATCTGGTGCAGCAATTGTTCTCTTTTGGGCCTCTTACCTTCAAAGATACACAAATTCCTCTCAGTTCAGAGGAGCCAGATGGTTGTGGAGAACAGAGAGATTCAAACATTACGTAATCTTGTTGACCTAAACCTGAATTTGACCCAGCTCTCAAACATTAAAGGTATTGATGGGCCTATAGGGAAACTTTTGCCACATCGCCATATAATAGACCGCCGGAGAACTTGCGAGAAAGTACATAACAAAATAATATGGTTAACAGAATACGGTGTGCTAGATGGATCCCTTTGGACTGTAGTAGTTCAGATGTAGGGAGGCAGAGATGAAGGGCAATCCAAGTGAACCATTTGGCTCGAGAATAAGAATAAGAAGCCCATAAATTTTTTAATATCTCTCCAATGGGGGCATGTCCCTAATATAGTTCCAAGCGCTCTTAATAGAAAAAGATGTCATGAACCGTTATAGTGACTGACAGGTATATCATCGGGAAATTTGGAACTGGTGCCCATCTATCAGGCCAAGCATAGCACAAAGTTAAGTAGGAATTAGCTTATGTGATTCATAATGACTTTAGTACACATAAAAGCACTTCTTACATGGTACTCATTTTATTCTTATATTAAATCGTTCATTATCTACATGTTAGGGTTATGCAGTATCTGAGGTAATAGAAAGCATTCTTGTGCAAGTCTTTCTAATCTTTGAGCAGACATCGCATGTTCACAATAACTTTAGCAAAATGCCTGAAAAGTGCAGTTGCAACAAGGTATAAACAGTTGCAGGATCTTGGAAGTAGAGAAGGGAAGAGTGGTAGAAATGGTGTGACAAGATAGCAAATGGAGGGAAGGAAGCAGCTGGCATAGTTACCAGGGATGATGAAGAAGATGAGGCACAAAAGATCTGACTTCCTGAGCATAGGTTATTAATCACAAGGACTGAATTTGTTTTGGGGGAAAAACGGGAAACTGAGTTTCTCCAGGGTAGCAAGGCTGGTGTTCAGTGTGCCCAGCAATCTAGAGGAGAGTTTGGCAAGAGATACAAGACGGGAAGCTCAATGTGAGCAAGACCAATCCCCAGAGATTACAAACTGTTTCAGGTTCAACAGGGGAATGGGAAAATGCGTGTTAAGGTCCCCATAGCTACTGCGAATTGAATGGTGGGGAACCTGGAGAACAAGCTTTAACTAGAGACCAGAAACTTCCTGAAAGTCCCAATTTGGGTTGAGATAGTGCCTCTGGAAACAAGAAAGCTTTGTACAATTTATCGAATAAATTGTGCAGAAATCTCAAAGGTGGCCAGGCTCCATACACGTTGGATGTTGAGGTGATCAGGAAGGGGCATCATGTGTTTCTACTTTCTAGTTTATTAAGTGACCAAGAAGGTTGGGGGATGGCTTCAAGCCTCAGAATTTGTTACAGAGCCTACAAGGATGGAGTACATTCAAATGTATTCGATGGAGATAACATTAGATGCCCCCTTTAGGAAAGATCTCAAAGATGGTAATTAGTGGGGTTGATGACCCATGAGCTGGCTGTGTTATGTATATTCAGATGGAATAGCAAAGACGAATAGATCAACTTGGCTATGTGAAGCCTTGAGAATAGCAGCAGTCAATGAAGGAGAAGATTTCCCAAAGGACAACAATGAAAAAAAAAAAACTGAGATCTCATCCTTCCTCTATTTTTGTCCTCAGTTTATACTTGCTTGTGATGGTACAACCTCTCAGTGTGTTTGTTTACGACCTTTCTTTATTTATATCCCTATTATATTAAGCATTTCCCTAAATACAAGGGAATGAAAATTTCTCAACCACTGAATGTCTATGTTAACTCAAACTCTATACTTTGTGTCTGTGTTGCATATAAAGGTCAAAGTAATCCCCTGGTCCTATGTCATGTGAAGAGGGACCTTCTAATGTCCTAATCTGCAACCGAACCAAGATAAACCTTGCTTCTAATGATACACACATAGGTGTTGGTCGATAACTAAGGTTCAGGAGGCAGAAGATATCAAGGATATTGAGCTTAGTGTTCTCGTGGGAAGCTTGTCGATCTCGCCTCAAAGATATGGAGAAGTAAGAACTTCACATCCACGCATCAATCACTCCTAACGTTACCGCATAAACCAGAATGACTAAAAGGTCTGATTTTTCAGGTGAGTGATAAATTCTGTCTTCAAAACTATTTTCATTATTTTTTTCTCATACTTGCTTATTTCCTTGGCTAAATGTATTTGCTTCTCATTTATCTATCTAAATCATATCTCCCAATGAACACTACAATGAGATGTGAAACAAGTGCAGTGCCAGTTAAATATTTAATAAAATGTAATTCACCAATTCGAGTGTAAAAGAATGGCACTTGGATGAGAATGGTATAAACCAACAATTAGTGATAAATAAATACATGAAATATATGAATTACACGGATGTATCCTTGCCTATATATGTCTGAAGAGCCTTCTGAAGCCCTCCATACTTCTTTCCCGAGCACTCCTTTAGCATCCATTCGAAAGACCGTGTAACAAACCCGCCAGCAGCTCCAGCCATGGCTTATCAAAAACCTCTGCAGACAATGGCACTAACTTTGCTCAGCTCACTGCCATTAAAACAATAAATATATATAATGATAGCTTAACAATTAATAAAAAATAATTAGAAAAAAAAAGAATTATTGATAAACAGCTAATGCAATGCAAAGTGCAACTGGAAATGATAAACAGCAAAACCATCGATCTCAATGATAAGTAAACGCAATAGAATTGGCACTATATATGCCCAAAAATTTACCCCATTTCTGAATTCTAAAAAAAGAAAGTGTCAGAATCATTGACGGGAGAATAGGTTTGAAGATGATGACTGCCGTGATCCAAAAAATTGAAAAATAAAGATTTTTTTTTTTTAAGTGAAACCATTTGAAAACAGTACACAAATCGTGTTTTCAATTATTGCGAGATCAGTTAGAATTGGCAAAACAAAAATAACGATAAAACTACCATCGAATTAGGGTACTACTGGGTTAAATCTGGAGCAATTTAGTGAGTTTTCCATTACAATTATTTTGATTTACAAAAAAAAAAAAAAGAGAGCGGAGAAAATGTGGAAGGTTATTGGAATTTGCAGAAAGAGAGATCAGGAAGATAGCAATGAAGTCAATAAGAGAGAGAGAGAGAGAGAGAGAGAGAGAGAGAGAGTATAGTAGTAGTAGTAGTAGTACTAACTAAAGTAAACGAAACAAGTAAGTAAGTAACGTTCTTCGTAGTACGTACGAACGACGGACGACCTAA
>NW_006497396.1:412979-436900 GCF_000471905.2 Amborella trichopoda
TAAGTAAGTAAGTAAGTAAGTAAGTAAGTAGTAAGTAAGTAAGTAAGTAAGTAGTAGAGTAGAGAGAAGAGAGAGAGAGAGAAGAGAGAGAGAGAGAGAGAGAGAGAGAGAGAGAGAGAGAGAGAGAGAGAGAGAGAGGATCTTATGGATTAGATAGATCAAAATAGAAACCATAGTATAAGCTTTCTGAGTCGAACAGGCGCACCTTAATAAATAACCAGAGAAAATGAAAGAAGTAAACCAATCGTTGAAAGATAGAAAATCGAAATTCCCAAGAAAATCAAGGAGCTAGTGATGAAGTCAATAGGTCACAGTAAGAAGTAATGGATATCTACCCGCAAGGCTCCAGTTGATGAGAGAGAGAGGAACAAGTGACAGAAGAGAGAGAAGAAGAAGGGACAGAAGAGAGAGAAAATGAAAGAGTGACAGAAGAGATGTGCAGCGAGATCTGGAAGGAAAGCCACCTCCCCAAAATGAAGCGAGCGTTCTTTCGCTTTGAGAACGTATACTATGCTCCGGTGGGAGCAAACTGTATATCTACTCCCTCGGTCTATAAAAAGAAATTCCAATTTACATTCTCTGTGGGTTTCCTTGTTGCGGTTGAATGGAAATCGAAGGGTACTTTTTAGGAGGCTATCAAAATTTAAAAATTAAAAAAAATATTTTAAAATTAGACTTAAGGAAGTAAGTTTACAATACACTCCTACATGAGTATTGTTTTAAAATCCAGTAGGTGGATTGTTCACCCCACATATATCACTAAATCGGGGATCCAGATCGGTAAAAATCAATGACCTAAAATATATTAAAAAGTAAATATAATAAAATAAAAAATAAAGTATGGATTTATAGGGTCGAGATTTAAAAGGAGCTGAAAACATATTAAATAAGATTAAAAAATAAAAATAAATATAAAATTTGGGGCAAATGGAGCGAGGTCTAATGAAGAATCCGATTGGGACCCATACCATCCCAGAAGCAGCTTGGCCCAAACCCAAATCAAACCCGTCACATTTTAAAACACCATGCAGAGCATAGTTAGAATTTGCTTAAAACACGATGATTTAATAAAAAAATATCCATTTTTTAGAATGTATTAAGAACTTCGACTTTTGCAAAAGATATTCAAAAAATTGGATTGTTTTAATATAACCCATGTTAAACTGTATTTTGTCTTTTCTCAAAATAAACCATTTTAAAAACTTCCCCCCCCATAGCTTTATTAAAAATTAACATTCACTTCATTGATTTTATATATTTGGAATCAAGTTTAGAGATAAGAATTGAAAGTGCTATTAAAGTAAGAATCTTGATGTTACGAAAAAATCCATCAAATAAAATTTCACCAACAAATTCTCTTAAGAATTATATATAAAAAAAAACACAATGAATGCATTCCTAGAAAAAAATAATCTCTCAAAAACACCTGTATATCTCAAAGTAATAGGCAAAGTTACATAAAGATTTCATTGTACCCTCCCAGCTAATCCATCATATGATTTGTGTATCCACAGCAAAGCAAGCATTGCGATTGTATTTAATGAAAATTTGAACAAATATTTGTCAATATGGTAAGGACATAAATTTCTAGTTCAATAAATTGAAGGTATCCATTTATAATAACTGCAACTCATACTATTATCTCATGCCATTTTTGCATATTTGATTTTTTTCACCCTATTTTTTGATAAAAATCTAAAATATCCATGATTCGTTAACTTAATTTTTTTTGCTATTCGTATATTTTATCATGCTTTTTTGTTTCCGACTTTTTAGAATAAAACTTATGTATTAACGATATTTTGATTGGCCGATATATTGTGTCTCCCTAACTTGCTAACAACATGTGGGAGCATAGTATACACACTCGATATTCCGCTTTTTATAAATATCGTGAGCAACTTTATTTCTCATTGCCCCTACACTCTTACCATACTCAAATATAAAAATGTAATCTATCTTACCATCATAGATATAATTACTGAGGTAAATGTATGGTTAATAAACACTTGATATGCAACCGATTCAGTATTTACGTCATCATTATCATCATCCTCATATCCTTTTGTTCAAATATTTGGGGTCGGCTACACAAATCATAAATCACTATCTTGTTTTATAAATAGTCATACTCTCAGTAAAGACACAAGTCCCCAAATATTTTCTTACTACTTCCAACCATAACCATTTGGGTTTACCTATTGCCTTTTTTTAGCCTGTCACTTGAACTACCTCGCAACTCCTAATAGTTGTGGTCTTGAGTTTGTGCTGCACATGGCCAGTTCATCTAAATCTACTTTTTATCATCTTATCGTCTATTGGTGCCACACCTAAGTTATTTCGAATGTATTCATTTCAAAATTTTTCCCTTCTTATCAGGTTCTCAATATTTATGAACTTTTTGTAAAGTATTAAAAATCATAATAAAATGGTTGTATTCTTTTAGGAACTTAAAAACTATAATATAAAGGAATTTTAGCAAATATTTGAATTTTTTCAACATATCAGCTCAAACTAGCTGGTTTGTCGATCCAAATCGCCATCAATTTCAGATATGGGGAAGCCAGTTCGCCCAACCAATCCATATTTCCAAATACAAGGTCGATAGTATAGGACATTAAGATAGTTGATATTTTAAACATAATTTACGTGGATATTCCCCCAAATGTTTGTTCTTTTCCAAAATTTTCATGTGAATTTTAGTTTATTTCATTCATACTTGATATTTCAATCTTTATTCTTAAAATGCCACTACTCTAAAGTCAGAAAGTTACAAGTTTAATTTGAGACAACTTCAAGTTGATGTCTCAGACAATTTGAGAGGTTTCTCCTTATAGGTCTACAGTTGATAACTTTAGAACACTCGAGGTTGTTGAAAATCTCAAACACAACTTCAGACCTTAAGAATCCCAAACAGAGCCAATTTGGGGAAAAGTAAAAAATAAAATAAATAAGTATGAACATAAACAATAATTTTTTACAGTGATTTTTTAAATAAGTAAGTTGGAACATACTAGTGTAAATTTTTCCATTTTAAGTATATCGTAAAATATTTTGTACAACTAATGAGTAAACAATAGGTAAGGGCTCGTGGTTAGACGCATATTTATCATGTTTGGAAACAACAATATATCAATAAACCAAATTACCAGTAATAAATCGATTTAAAAAAAAATTGGAGGAAAAATTTGGGGCAAAAGTATGGTCCCCAAAAATTACCTTGGTTAAGTAAGCTTGAATACTTCGGAATTGGCTGAATTTTTTTTTTTTTTTAAATAATAATAAAAAAATAAAAAATCGGATATGCAAAAATATGGCATGTGATGGACTTATGATTTGCAATTATTGTAAAAATACATTGTAGCTATTGAACATTACTTATAGGGTGTGGTTTCTATAAGGTAGCAACCTTAAACAATCCAATTAAAGCGCACCATAAAAATTTATCATATCACGTAAATTTGGTGCAAAAAATTATTAGGATTATCTGAAAATCTATTTTTCATATCTAATTATAAAATTTTAAATTTTAAAAATGGTTAAAATCAAGTAGATCCATAAACATATGAAAATATTGAAAATAGACGGCCTAGATAATGTATTGCAAGATGCATTGTTTATGGGACTCAAATTTTTTTTTTTTTTCATATTCATATATCTCGATAACGAGATGATCAATTAGAGAATTTTTCAACATTAAAACAACCTTTTCCGATGGATTTTTGATGTGCACCTTTAATTCTACATTTTAAGTCCTTAGATAATTTTTTTCCTTAATTGTACGTCCACTTAGCATTTTTTTAAAAAAAACTGTTTTGATACACCAACAACGCTGCCTTCCCCGTCATGACACAAAACATAGAACGATTTTATTGGGAGCGTACCAGGGAACAATCAACACAACAATTACCATAACAATCAAATCGGAGCCTACCACAAAAATTTCATTAGAGGTTGTTTTGATGTTCAAATATCCTCAAATTGATCATCTCGACATCAAGATCTATTGACATGAGAAAAAACTGGATTTCAATTTTTGAAAATAATGTATTTTGTAACACATTTTTGGCCTGTCAATTTTCAAGATTTTCAAGTTTGGGTGCGGTTTCTATTAGGTTGCAACCTTAAATAATCTAATTAAGGCGCACCTCCAAATTTTATTGTAACATGTAATTTTGGTATAAAAAATTCTTAGGATTATGTCAAAATCTATTTTCATATCTAATTATAAAAATTTAAACTTAAAAAATGGTCAAAATCAAGTAGATATATGAGCATCTTGAAAATGGACGGTCTAGATAATTTGTTGCAAGATACAATATCTTTGGGATTCAAAATCTTTGTTTTTTTGCATATTCATAAATCTCGATGTTAAGATGATCAATTAGAGGGTTTTCCAACATTAAAACAACATTCTCCAATGGATTTTTTAGGTGCATCTGTAATTCTACATTTTAAGGTTGCAATCTTATATAAACTTTTTCCTTCAAGTTTTCATAGATATGTCAATCTACACTATTTTTGAAGCTTTAAACTTTATAAATAAAAATGAAATTATATTTTAAGGCTATCACAAAGATTTTTCAGTATTGAAACTATATTTCTCGATACTATTTGAAGGTAGGCCCTAGTTTGATTGGTTAGAGCCTAGGCTCTATACAAATCGCACGCAAAGAAAAAATACCATTGGTACAAAATTACAATTAAGAAAACCATAAGAGCCCTTAAATGTAAAATAGTGGTCGTATTGAAAATATGTGTATGCAAATCCATATCCAAATATTCAAACGGCACCCCTATTCATCTCTTTCTCTTTACAATGGTGCTCTCGGGTTAAAGAAAAAGAAGATTTCTCATTGAGTTATTTTTCTTCTAACTCTACCTATTATTTTGAGATATACAATTCTTATAGGGATACATTAGCATTGTCTTTTTTTTATATAATTTTTCAAAGGACTATATTAGTTAGATTTTTTTATTATTTCAAGAAATTTAAGCAATTTTAATGTGCATATCTCAAAAACAATTATTTTAGAGATATCAAACGAAGAAGACAAGTAAAGTTATATCAAAAAGATTTTTTAGAAAAGTTTTATGAGAAAGAAAAAATACATTTTTATATCAGTTTTATAAACCGTTCTAATTTTTGAAAAATCTTTTGAAAAACTCAAATAACAAAAAAAGACCGAGTTTTGTAAAATTCGTTTTTTAGCGAGAGACTCGCTAACCGTGGTGACGCGGCGCCACAACGCGGGGGCTCTATTGCCTTTGCCACGAGCAGGGGAGCCATTTTTCAAACACTTGCACTCAGTAGGTAAAAATCATTTATTGAAGTCCATTTATATGCCCTTTAAAAAACCCTAGAAACTTAAAATTTGTTCATGTTGTGGTTATGGCCCTGTGTGCCATTTCCCAGTCTTATCTGATCATCCATCCCCCTGCTACAAGCCCTAATAGTAGCAGCAGTACTAGGGTGCGATCCCTCTGCATCAAAGTCAATCCATTGTTCTTGTCTCATAATTTG
The DNA here is from genome assembly GCF_000471905.2 of Amborella trichopoda. The sequence goes on from NW_006497396.1 coordinate 418,504, forward strand.
AAGGGGAATAGGAGAGTTATTAGGGCTTCAGCAGTTGCAGACTCAGAGGCGACAGTTCCATTAATCATCAAATCTTCTTCTGAATCTGAGCCGCTCTTGAATCCTTTGAAGGAGGAGAAGATTGAGTTTGATCTGGGAGGAGGAGGAGGGAGCAAAGGGTTTGGTGGAGGGGGAAGAGGCGGCGGAGGAGGAGGAGATAATAACGGTGGAGGAGAGGAGGGGGAGCACGAAGGCGAGGATTCATCGAAAAAGAAAATGTCGATGTCTCAGAAACTGACCTTTGGTTATGCTGCTCTTGTTGGGTGTAAGCACTCTTCTATTGCTACCTTTTCCACTTGCACGTCAAGGAATTTGCTGGAATCTGTTATGGTTTATTGAATATTTTTGTGTCGTCTTGAAGTTGCTTTTGTTGTGATGTTGGTTACTATTTAATGTATAGCATTCATGGTTGTATTATACGAGATCTATTTGGTCTCATTATGATGCTGTCTTGGTGAATTTCTATGTGCTGCTATTAATTAGGCTTTCATATGATCTGATTGTTTATTTATGATGCTGGTTTTTATAGTGGGATGGGGACACAGCTTTATCTTTCTTTTGAAGTTTTCGATTGTGATCATCTTTGAGCGGGAATCTGGTTTTGGTCGCACAAAATTCAGTGTTACAACAACAAAGAGTGTTCTTTGAGCTATAGGTCCACTCTAATGGCTAAACCGCATGGCTTTCTTTATGATGAAAGGGTTTACAGCAGCTCATTCTCTGGCGCTTGAAATTTTCAACTTGTTATGTGTAAGATGATACGCAATTTGCAAATGCAAGTTTCACGCACTTGACTGACAAAAATGATAGAGAGCCTCATAACGTCCTATGTGACCGGACATTGTATCTTTAAACTTGGTGGAGAGGGATGAGACGGGATAGTGACTAGGGATTGGACGTAATGATTTTATGTTTCTGTTTTTTTTTTCCTCTCCTTTTCTTTATATGTTCAAGGACTTTGGTAATTTGATAGATATCATAAGCTGTTGAGGTATTTTTGGTAAATCTCAAGGATGCATAGTTATTAGTCGTTTTAACACCACCTGATTGATCGTAAAAATCATTGGAAGTGCCTTTTCTAAATATGAGGTTTCTTATATGCTGAATTTACTATGAGCCCAAGTTTTTTGTGTTGCTATAAGTAGATAATTCTACTTTGTAACTGATTTTTCAACTTTACTTTGTATGGCTGAAATGATAAACATATAACTGCAATCCTTATGCTTTGTACATTTGGGGCTTAGTGTGGCTAGTGAAATGGCCTGATTCTTCCATTTGTGCTGTTTTCAAAGATGTATGCTTGTGAAGATGACATGCTCAAGTGTTTGTTTCCTCATCAACGATAGCTTCTATGGTGACTATCAAGAGAAGAATAACCTTAAAAAAAAAAAGAAAAAAAGAAAGAAGAAGAAGTCATTGTATACTGAAGATGACCCACCCAAGTGTTTGTTTCCTCATCAATCATAGCTTCTATGGTGACTACCAAGAGAAGACTAATCAACCAAAGAAAAAGAGTCATTGTTTACTTGCTATATGATGCAGCTTTTAAAATTAAACTCTAACGTGACAATCATCATCATCATCATTATAGCCTTTTCCCAATTGAACTTTAATGCAACAATCTAGAATCTAAATACTGTGTTGGTTGTTCTACTGGCAGTGGGTGGAGTCATGGGCTATCTAAAAAGTGGCAGCCAAAAGTCGCTTGCAGCTGGGGGTTTATCTGCGTTGTTGCTTTATTATGTGCATACTCAGCTTCCAGTAAGGCCAGTCCTTGCATCAACATTGGGTCTAGGTGAGAAAGATGCTGCTTTCACTGTTTGTTGTATAATCTAAATACAATCTCATTTGTTCAAGTTTCTCTCTCTATGTGACACAAAGGCGCTAATATAATCAGTTCTTCAGGTATATCCGCAGCACTTTTGGCTGTCATGGGGTCACGCTTCAAGAATTCAGGGAAAATATTTCCAGCAGGTGTCGTTTCTCTTGTCTCATTGATAATGACTGGTGGCTATCTCCATGGAATCTTTCGAAGTTCGCACTGATGTTATTTAGCTTTGCCAAAAAGGATGTGGTCGAGGGTCAAGGAACACTCATCTCTCTCTCTCTCTCTCTCTCTCTCTCTCCCTCTCTCTCTTAATCTTGCCTTTTTTGTGCTCTGCCAATATACACCTGGGACATTTTCTGGAATTTGAAGCTGATGTACTGGATTGTATGCGCTGATAGTGAGTTTCTTACTTTAATAATGGTACTAAGGTAGCAAGCTACACTAGTTCATTAGTTTGTACTTTGTATTGTGGCAGTTTTGTTGATCTGTAAATTACTCTAATAGTTTTTTGTTTTGTTTGGTGTTCTGAATGGTTTCCTACTAAAATAAATGATTGTTGTCATGGAGCTACAGAATGCTTACCATATATATTTCTAGGTAATTAGATCTATACACTGGTGTGGATGCATTAATATATCCATGAGTTGCTTTCTGATTCATTTGTTAGCCGTTTAGATTGAAAGAATATGTGGCGATCAAATGAAGACAAAAGAATGAATGGATAAACTTTCTACATTTCCTTGTGGGATCTGCTTGATGACTGTGCAGGATGCTTGATCATGTTCTTGATGGTCCAGGTCTTCTGTTTTTAGCTTCAGTTGGCCCAAGTGTTCTTGTTCAATAAGCACTGTTATGTGTTAGCTCGATGATTGATCAAAGATCAGTTCAGTATATCCTTGAGTTGCTTTCTGATTCATTTGTTAGCCGTTTAGATTGAAAGAATATGTGGTGATCAAATGAAGACAAAAGAATGAATGGATAAACTTTCTACATTTCCTTGTGGGATCTGCTTGATGACTGTGCAGAATGCTTGATCATGTTCTTGATGGTCCAGGTCTTCTGTTTTTAGCTTCAATTGGCCCAAGTGTTCTTGTCCAATAAGCACTGTTATGTGTTAGCTCGATGATTGATCAAGGATCAGTTCAGTATATCCTTGTGGGATCTGCTTGATGACTGTGCAGGATGCTTGATCTTGTTCTTGATGGTCCAGGTCTTCTGTTTCTAGCTTCAGTTGGCCCAAGTGTCCTTGTCCAATCAGCACGGTTATATGTTAGCTTGATGATTGATCAAAGATCAGTTCAGTTTTAGTCCTTGGCAAATCGAGATAGGGAGAATAAGCTTCTTTGTGATTCTTAAATCAACTTGTGTATCAATATTTATGCCTTCTATTGCAGCCATACACTTCTGTGTGATTCTTAAATGAACTTGTTTATGGTTAGTTTTGTTTCGTTTGCCCTTAAAAAGGCAGCTACCCAGAAGCCACAAGTATTATTAAGGGTAGTGGGGGAGTTTCAACCTCCATGTGGTGGACCAGCCCCTAAACTACACCGAGATATAAAGGTTGGAAAAGCAACTGGTTCTTATAATGCACATCTTCATCAGTTGCATCCAGTTGTTTCAAAATCCATCCTCCCATGTTTACTATATCGGAAGTCCCAATCGACAGGGTAATATGCTTTTTGCATGTTATAAACATCTCTACTGATGACTCCCTCTCATCTCTAAAATTGATGCATTTATGAGAAGACAGGCACTATCCATGAACTCCTTTCCCCAAAGGCACATTGGCACAAAGAAATAGCCATCCCAGTATCTCCTCATTTCACGAGGTTAAATACCTTGTCAACAATCATATCCCAAGTACTAGTAGGTTCCAAGTTCATCACCTCCCCTTTCGTTGGAATAATGAGCAATAAAACATGGACCCTTATTAGTTTCTTGATTCCCTCCTTCCTCGGCAACAAGATTCCCACATTAAATCCTTACTCATGACTTCCTTATAATCTTGATGACAGAAGGAATGTTATTGGGACTAGAAGCTTACTAATGACTCCAAGTACTTCCTCCTCGAAGCTGAGCTCCAGCTGAAACACCAAATTTTGATGAAGAACATCCATCCCCATGCAATCAAACCTGCTTTGCCTATGTCGACTACCAATCCAAGGAAATGAAGAACGCCCCCTTCAATAGAAGAGAGCTCTTCGAAGAGCCCCATGTGGAATTAACAGTTTTTCTTTTTCACATGCCTTCATATTGTTCAACCCTGGACTTGGCTTTTCACATAATCATTATTGTTTAGTCCTCTAAGAACTCTCTTAGCTTTGCCTGCCTATTTATCTTCATTTGACGAGGCTTCACGCTCTTCCTTAATCTATGATTCAACAATGTCATGGAGAATCTTGAATCTTCGAATATTCTCTGTTAGGTATTCCCAACTGATCTTTTTAGGAGTCAAAAGTTTCCTGAAAACCTCAAGCTAACTCAACCCTGGACTATCAATGAGTTCATGGATTCTTAACCAAGTCACTTGAGGCGTGAATTCTCTAGAAATGTGTTTTCAAATCTGAACAGGACCAGCATTGGCTCCAAGTACGGAAGAATGGTCAGAGAACGACAGGAGGGTTTTCCAGATGACTTCCGAACCTGGTCTATCAGTTGGGTGCAACTGATAACTTCCCAGTTTTGTCACGTAAGAGCTCTATGTTGGTAGTAGCTTGAAAGCCTAAGCAATTGATCGAGTTCGTAACATGCAGTACTGGTAGATCATCAAAGGAAATTCCTTCAATTTATGTCAAGAAATGTACCCTGGCCATCCCTTCTAGTACCTGTCTGTCAACTTTCTTTTCAAGAAGAAATAATGATGCTTTGTTCATTTTGTATAACTTCTGATATGATTTAAGTTTTTTTTATGTTTACTTCAAAAGTTTGCTCATTTTCTCAGAATATGAAGGACATCTGAAAAATATTATGATTTCTTAATGCAAGACTATATCTCATGTCATATCAACTTCTTTTTTTTTTACAATGTTATGAATTTTTATTGCTTAAAAACAGATTACATAAGGAAAAGTTTATATAGAGCTGAGGCTCTAAACAATCAAATTAAAGCGTACCTCAAAAATTTCACCGAAAGAGGTTGTTTTGATACTCAAATATCCTCAAATTGATCATCTCGACGTCAAGATGTATAGACATGAGAAAAAAATGGATTTCAAGTTTTGAAAATAGTGTATTTTTTAACGCATTTTAGGACCGTTAATTTTCGAAATTTTCAAGTTTTCATAGTTCTCTCAATCTACACTATTTTTGAAGCTTTAAATTTTATAAATAAATATATTTTAAGGCTAGATTTCCAGTATTGAAATAACATTTCTCGATTCTATTTGAAGGTAGGCTCTAATTTGATTGTTTAGAGCTTAGGCCCTATACAAACCTCACCCCATTACATAAAGCTCAACCAGTACATAAAGCTCAACCAATAATGTGATTATTTACAACTGTTTCAGGCAAAGAAACCCACCTAATCGTCCGCAATTTCATTCGCTTTCCAGTACACATGATTAATTGAGATCAAAACATGGTGGCATAAATCGACAATCTCAACCCATACAGAGTAAAATTTCCAAGGAGGCTTTTTCACAATCACCTTCCACCAGACATGCAACCCCTTCAAAATTTTCCTTGATACTTCTCAATCCTTGTAATATACTTCGGAATTCTGCTTCATTTGAACTTGCAGTCTCACGAGGCCCTGCATAAGAAAGAAGAGCCCCTCCGCTCGCATCTCTTAGAACCCTTCCAAAACCTGCCAGCCCTGAATTTCCAAAAGAACTACGATTGAAGTTATGCTTCAAACAACCCTCTTTTGGGGGGCACCATCTACCTTTTGGTCTCAGCTTCTATGATTTATTTAAAATCATATTTTTTAGATTCATCTAAATGTCAACCTTTGAAATACCCCTTCTTTCTTTTGAGACAGAGAACCCAACTCTACACTCTGAATAGAATAGCCTCTTTTATATTTTATACACTTCGGTTTTTCTCTTCAAAAGTTTTATTGTTTTTTTTCTTCCAAGCTTCCCACAAAATAGCTTCTCAAAAAATAACGCCCATAAAATACGACCGTATTTAGGTAAACTTAGAACATCCACTTGGAGCAATAAATCCCCATATCTCCTAAGCAAAAGCATATGAATTCCCAGCTTATCAAAAGCCCATTCCCAAGTGAAAGAGCAATCTCACAATTCTCCTCATCTTCCTTACAAAGAATATATAAATTCACCATTGTAAGTTTCTTTTTTTTTTCTTTTTTTTTGGCAAATTGTAGTTTTTCCCTAGAAGAAGCACCCATAAGAAGGCTTGAACGTTAGGGGGACGGGAATTTTCCACACTCCAATTATAAACCTTGAAACCTTCTTTGTGCTTGTCACTAAACAACAACCTTGTTGGCGGAAAAAATTCCATCGTTATCAATCTCCCAAATCACCTTATCTTCTAACTCTCTCGCAATGTATACATTGCTAAGTTCGTGTGATAAGGCCGCAAATTCTTCCTCCATTCTAACCGTGACCCTTCCATACAAGAAAGGCAAAAGCCAAACTTGAATATCATTTGTTAAGGAGTAACAATATACGATCTTGGCTGATTGATCCAGTGCACACTTGCAAAAAAGATAGCTTTTCTTTGGGTAAGTTAGTGGGGGAGAATGTCCCTACCCGTTTTTTATCAACAATGAAAAAAAACTATAGCTCATAAGTTTACAACCTTATAGTGCAGTTGTACCACATCATGAAGTAACACAATAGGGAGAAAATCCAGCGGTCTAGATCGCCAAACAGTCGCATCTGAGAAAGCTGTGGCTTTCTTGATAAGAATATCGACCACCATATTGGCCTCGCGATAAATATGGGCTATGGTCTAAGTACGACCTAAAACTCATAAAGACAGTTAACAACAACAATATTGAGCTCTCATGGAGTTTTGCATCGATCACGGATTACATTAACTAATAATGACGAATCACCCTCAATCTGTAGGGAAATACAATTTAACTGAATGACCAGGTCTATTCCTGCTTGTAAGGCATAAAACTCTACATTGTTATTTGATGCTATATTCCCAAAGGATTGTCAAAAGCTGCAATGAAGGAGCCAACATAACTTCTGATAATACTTCCACCACCTGCAAACTCAAGATTTTGAAATGAAGCCCCATCATCAACATTCAATTTGAAATGATTTGAATGACGAAAAGACCATGTAACTGGTATGGGGTTTTTTATTTTTTGGTGGTTGTCAACAATTTATCTCTTTGATAAGCGAAAGGACCAGGCTTTAGCATCCGCCATCTCTCTTATATGAGAGATAATTCTCCTAAGCAAGTGTTCCCTTTTAGATGCCTTCTCCTAGAAAACTTGATGATTCTATTCTTCCAATAACATCCAAATTGTGGTGAAGAATAAGGACAATCAAACATTCAGTAGACTTTATGAATTGAATTTGAAGGCAATCCAGGTCCTAAGCAAAAAAGTTAGTTGCAAAGTACTATTTCCTAGCCATTTATTGTGCCAAAAAGAGATGTTATTTTCACTGCCCAACACCCATTTTACATTCCGAGATACTACCTCCCTAACTTGCATGATCCCCTTCCAAAAATCAGAAGCCAAATACATCCTTATTGAAAAACACATAATGGATTCCCTTGACACCCCATACTTTTCTTGCACCACTAAATTTCAGATTTGATCTTCACAATGCTAAATTCTCCACCATCATTTTGCTAATAAAGCTTGATTGACCAACTTGAGTTTCCTAATTCCTAAACCTCCCTCCACTCTTCTATTCATATTTCCCCATAAAAAATTCCTCATTAACTTCTCAATTTCTTTATACATCGATGCACAATTCCTCATTAACTTCTTCATTTCTTCTTACATCGATGCAGGCATCATTAACAAAAACATCAAATAAATTGGAAGATTAGATAGGCAAGACCTTACCAAAGTGATACGCCCACCCAACAACAATATTTTGTTCTTTCAAAGATCAAGTTTCAAACAAATCCTCTTGAGGACAGAATCCGAAACTGCTATGGATAGTCTGCGATCTGAGACGGGCATTCTGTACGTTATAAGGAAAGTATCAATTTTACATCCAACCTCTCTTGCCAAAATTTCAACAAGTTAATTATAAGAATGGTGCAAGGGATCTATGCAAAAGCAGCTCTCAATTACAATAGTTATTTATGTTTCATTTCTATATTTCATAATGAGAATGATCCTATAGGACCTTTCCCCACCTATGTGTGTAGGTCCACAAAGGATTACTCTTAAATTTGGTACCGATCTATAGAATGGTCAAGTCCCACACCCATGTGATAATTTAGTCTTTTTATTTATTTATAAATTATTATTTTTATATTTTTTAGAGATGCATTATGATGAGAAAAATGGAACTCTATAGAGGAAGAAAAGGATAAAGTTGAGGGAAAAGTATACTGAAACTATTGGGAAAGGTTTCTATACTTCTTCCATTGCATAGAAGATATATGCTTTCCCCCATCCAGCCGTCCAATTTAAGATCAAGTGAGCCATTGGCTGTTTGATTAGAGTATTTTATTTTTATTTATTTATTTATCTAGAAAATATATGAATATGAAATTTGGTACGTGCCATCATCTAAATGAGGCGCATCTAAAAAAATATTAAAAATAATTTTTTGATAAAATATAATGATCAAAATACCCCTTGAAACTTTTAGAAATATTTTGGTTATTTTATTTTATTGAGAATACTTTTATAATATTTTTTACGAGTGCGAATTTAAGAGACGAGTGGACGCCCCAAATTTTGTGTCAAAATGGTTTGTAAAAACATTTTAAAAATAAAATACTATAGAGACGTGACATTGTGATTGAGGCTATCTCATCCATTCATTCAGAATGGATTGTTGGATAGGGGAAGCATATAAGTTATATGCAAGAGGGGATGCATAGAAACCTTGTACAAAACTATTTACCTTTGATACAAAGTAGTCAAAATTAATCTTCACCAGTGGATGTGAAATTTGTTGGAAATGTGGCTTATTAGGCCATTTTTATCCCGAAAATTCATATTTTCAATAATGGTACAAAAGCCATATTGAAGTATATGTGAAATCCCATGTAGTTAACATGAGGCAATGCTATATACATTGATCCATTTTTTAGCATTAATAGGATGTATCACTGGCGGGAAAAACCCAGTATTACTGGAGGGAAATCCCAATGGTGTTTTTGTATTCTTTGTAAATTGTGGGAATGCTTAGATGACATCCTATTATATGAGTCATTAGTGGACTAATGACATGTTTAACTCATTACATAGGATTAACAGTTTGGTGACACCTTGTTAATCCTAATTAGCTGCACTTAAGGGAATTAAGACAAGAGTTACACTTGGATCTTAACTCCTATAGACCATGAATGTGAGAGCTATTAAATAAAGATGTTCTTTATAAAAGGTGGTTAACCCCTCTAGAAAAGATAGAGAATGATAGAAAAGAGGTGAATGAGATTCACTAAAGATGGCTCTCAAGGTTGTTTGTCACCGGATCGCTTGGTCTATAGGATTTAGTATGGAACCTTAAGTCACTCGTATGATTTAATGACAGATCCGAGTAAGTAGTTTATCGATTTCAAATTTATTTATTTGTTATTATTTTTATTGGGACTAACAAAATTGGATGGCTGCATTTATTCCATTGACCAAGCTCAGACTTCAAAAGATATTTCTTGAACTTTGTGATACACCTAAGCGATCATATTTTACATCGGACACAAGTACTTGTGGCCTTCTTGTATGAAAGGTAAATGACCTCGTTGTATACAATCCCAAAATTGAAATATTAAATGTGATCTTAAAAAATGGGAAAAAATTTACAGAGAGTCAAGGCTCTAAAATTAGAGCTCACCTCAAAATTTCACTAGAAGAGGTTGTTTTGAAGCGCAACTATCCTCAAATTGATAATCCCAACATCAAGATGCATGAATATGAGAAAAAAAAAGAAAAAGACTCCAAGTTTTGGAAATAGTGCATCTTGTAATGTATTTTTGACCGTCAATTTTCAAGTTTTTATAGATCTACTCGATCTACACTATTTTTTGTGCTTTAAATTTTATAAATAAAGATGAAATATATTTTAAGGCTATAATAAATATTTCCAATATTGAAACCACATTTCTCGACACTATTTGAAGGTACGCTTTACTTTGATCGTTTAGACCCTCGGCTCTATACAAACCGCACACTAAAAAATGACATGTTAAAAAAAAGCAATTGTAATCTTAAAAAAGGTACAACATAAATAAAGGAGAATAAAATATTGGGTTACGAAAATTTCCTTGTTGAACATCATATTTTAAACCTTCACCTATGGCGGCCTTAGTTTTAAAACATGTATATTTTAAAACAATATTTTTCCTCACTACACAATAAAACAGAAGATTAAGAAGCCATTATCGCACCTGTTCAAATGCACAAAAACAATTAGACACAAGAAAACAGAATATTCAAATACTATCCCAATTGTTCAAATGTACAAAAACGATTAGAGATCTACAAAGCACCACAGTGCAGTCCGGGCCACGAATTGTGGCCCTAGCTGGGCTAGGGCAAGTGGAGGCCCGATTCTCCTTTTTTGCCCGGGCCTGTAGGACAAGGCCCTGTATGGGCCACCCCTTATAGGGACAAGGGGTGGGCCGGGCTGGGCCAGGGCTAGGGCTCGCTTGGCCTAAGCCTGGACCGTTGCGACCCTGGGCACCACAATTGCCATTTGATGGAAAAAACAAGAGGGTGCTACAAATATATTGTATTTTAAAGGAAAGATTCAAATCCTACATATAAAGAAACAATTATTATTATTAATAACAATCACAATAGTTCATTTTCGAACTTCCTGGCTCAAAAATTGTGATCCAATTGTGGTTAGAGACTGCCCTAATCGCGCTGTTCACCACAATGGTTCCAATTGGGGTCAAAATAACCGCTATCAAATAGAAAAGTGCTACAGTAATTGAAGACGGTTTCGAAAAACGCATCTTCCAAAAATCAAACATGTATTTAGTGTTTGCTTTATTAGCAAAACCCGATTGCACACGCGTGTACGAGTAAGGTTAGCAGGTCATTTCAAGAAATTACCCACAAAACCAATGCGGTTATTGCATCCTAATTCTAAGAGGGTGATCATCCGAGATAAGCCTAGTTTGTTTGGTTACTTGTTCTAACCTCGTCTTTTATTTGGCAAAAGTAGGAGGCCCATCCCTTTTTAAATTTTTCGATGGGCCTCTTGTTTTGGGACCTTTTGTTAGTGACCTCCAAAATAAATTAAACTATGAGCTCACAATATCAAAATCGCCTATGATTTGCATTGTGTATAGCACTATTTTTAACAACTTTAATAAGTGAATTATTAAAAGACTTTTATATCTAAGGGATTCCAAGTGAAGTTTCTAAGCAGTTTCCATGATTGATAAAAAAAAAAAGTCCCAATCATTCTCACTCATAAAATGTCAAATTAGATGGCTCGAAATGAGCCACAAAATCCGATAAATTTTTTTTTTTTGGAACTTTGTGTCTATTCAATGACTCACAACCATCCATTTTGAATTTTAAAGGACAATGGGTCGGGCTAAGCCTGGTCTAAGCCTAAGTCCAACGAGTCATAGCTCTAACTCGGGCTTGGCATGTTCTAAAGGAACAGCTCGAGGCCTCCACTTTTTATTTTGGCTAACCATGCCAGAAAAAACTTGCAAGACCTGGACCAGGCTCGGGCAGACCATGACCGTGCCGGTGCTAGAGTGGGCTTAGTCAAACTAGGCTAGGCCGCTTGGCCAATTGCCAGCCTTAGGTGTGGCACCTGGTTTTGCATGATGGATGTAATCAAAGGGTTAAAGTTAGAACCTCAGACTTTGTCCCTCATGCAAACATCTTGAATGACTCAAAAACCACAGACAAGAAAAATAAATCTGAAATGAGAGAAAATGGCCAGATGAGATAAACCAAAAGCATCATAATCATAGACAAAGCTTAACTATCATTAAGCCCAAGTCCAAAAATAAACACACATGTATATATACCAAAGTTAGGTCCTGAGTGTATATGGTAAATGGTATAGTAGAGTGAACATGGGCCTCCATCACTAATAGGAAGTTCCACGAGATAAAAAGCCAGAATAACAACACAGCAAGTCATGAAAGCTAATAAAGGAAGGAGTGCTTTATATTAGTGGGAAGATGGGTCATTATATATCATCAGGCAAAGTTGGTGGGGGGGATTGGAGATGGAGAGGTATGTTGAGCCTCATAGGAACAGCCCACATGGGGGGATAAAGGGTGAGTATTGCTCATCTTCTCCTTTTCATTGTCCATTACCTCCATTGCCTCCTCTGCCTGTGAACCAGCACTCCCGGCTTTCGACGCCGAAGGCGAAGGGTACGGACTCCTACTAGTCAACCTGCAAAACCAATACATCAACCATTTGTTTGCCTGCTACATGTGGTTTCAAAATCACAATTTGCCGTTCACTGAAAATACACGGCTTTTGTGGTCAGGATAAACATGCACTTTTCGTTCTCATCCCATTCAAATTCACATGGGGATGACCTTTCATAGGTGTGTGCATACATAAAAAGGAAAAATAAAGGCAAATGGATCATCTCCCACAGCTGCCCCAAACCATGGTTGAACCTAACGGCAAGAGTCTTCCTGAATTGATCAAGAAAAAAAGGGAAAAGTAGGAAAATGCCAGTGTGGTTTTTTTTATCTTTTTTTGGTGACAAACTTCAATAATTGAACCACAGCCTCCCAAGAGAAACCAAACCCTGCCACTAGACCTAAGGCCAAGGAATTCTAAGTGGCATAAGAGGCTAAACGGTTTGAGTTGGATTGTCCCCAAGTTTAGAGGTTGGAGCTCCCTAATTATAGTTATCAAGATTGAACAGGACTGCTCGGTTGGACCACTAAGTACTAACTTAGATGGTCCGGACCAAAGCAAAAACTAAGTTTAGTTGAAAAATAGTAAAAAAGCCAGTTTTAATCGATCGATAAATATAATCTAGTATTTTTTCAAATATTATTTAGGCTTTTAAACTATTAATTCCATTTTTTCTTTATTTTTTTTGAAAATTTAGTTCAACAAGTTTAACTGACAGTCGCATTGATTTTCACTAAACTAGGCCGCTCACCGATTCAGATCCAATCTAATTGATAACACTAAATAAGTTCTAACTATTGAGGTGGGCCTTGGGTTCATTAAAAATTAACCTGTACCCTTTAGGACAGACTGATGCACATCACACACAACCTACATATGGAAAAAGTTTAGCATGCGCCATACTGATGGACCTAGATCTTACTGTGATCCTCAGTTGTCAGATTGGATCGCCTTAGAATTGTCAACCATCCGATTAACGAGTGAAATGCATGGTGGACTTCCCCTCAAATTCATGGAAAAAAAAAACTAGGGTTTTTAAAGGGGTGAAGAGATTAACCAGGATAGTCACGGGGTTCACAACTTTTGTTAGAAAAAGCAGTTTGGTTGGAAAAATTGAAGAGTTACCCTCAATTTGTCGTCAGCAATGATGCAATATGGCCAACATTTATTAATCATAAAATGACATAAATAAATAACAAGAACGGGTGAGGGTGAATTTTTTTATTTTATTTATATACACGTGAAGAAGGCAGGCCAAAACTGATTTGAGGTTAGGTCAAGGGTTTAGTCCTCCAAGTGTAAAGCAAGGGAAAACTCACATGGTCCATGTCCCATTTTGGGGCCTCTTCTTTGACCAATTATCATTTTTTTTTTCAACTATTTGAAGTCGGTAGTCTTGAGACAGTCCATAAGAAAATAATTTGCGATAGAACAAGCAAATTTTTTTTTTTTTGTATCTTAGGCAGCTAGATCAAGCCTTTAAGAACTCGAAATCAATTTCATTTTAGATGATTTCTTTCGCGACAAAACAAATCCACAAAATGTGCAGTCCACAAACTTTTTTTTTATTAAAATGTGTTTCTTAGGTTTCCCTATAATTTTTCCTCTACAAGAACTCGAAATCAATTTCATTTTAGATGATTTCTTTCGCGACAAAACAAATCCACAAAATGTGCAGTCCACAAACTTTTTTTTTATTAAAATGTGTTTCTTAGGTTTCCCTATAATTTTTCCTCTACAACATCCAAAAGAAATGTATTTGCCAAATTTGGGGCCAAATCAACCACAAGCACCTCAAAATGGAAAGGATAGTACAAGGGAATGTATTTGCCAAATTTGGGGCTAAACCAACCACATGAACCTCAAAATGGAATGGATCAGTGAAGAGGTCCCGCCCTAGGGCCCAAGCCCGGACCTTTTAGACTCCTCCCATGTTTTTCCTTTTCTTTTGAAAAAATATCTACATACACCCTAGTTTGGTAATACCATTTAAACCTAGGGTTTTAAAAATCTACAATCTAAATAGAAGGAAAGAAATATTATTTGGAATCCTGTGCATGTGCTGTCGGAAAGTTTTTGAGAAATAGTACAACAAAATAAGGTGCACGGAGATATTTGCCCTTTTCCTTTTTTTCTATCCGAGTCGACTCCTCTTTTTGGCCAAAATAGGGTGTACGGTGATATTTTTTCTTTTCTTTTTTTCTATCCGAGCCGGGTCCTCAAAAATAGGGTGTACGGAGATATTTTCTCTTTTCTTTTTTTCTATCCGAGCCGGGTCCTCTATTTGGCCCGAGGGCCTATATGGCCACTATGAGGACCTAAAAAGGAAAAGTAGGGTCCAAATTATCGGTCACGTGTTGCCAAAAGGTCCACATAGCGAAAGAAAACCGCCCCCTTTTCCATCATCTATCTACCCTTTCACGAAATTGGCTAAATTTCGCCAAATGTTTGAATGCATTCAAGACACCAACGAAAAAAAGAAAGAACGTAAAAGTGGGCCTTTCATTTAATTTAATTTAATTTAATTTCTCTGATGGCTTCAAAAAAGCACAGCCACAGTATCCATTGACCACACTCTCTGCAAAGAGTCCATGGATAATTGTGCGAATAAAAATATTAACCAATTTTTGAAGAGAAAAGCTTCAGATTTACTCTTAATTAAGTTAAAAGACAGTGATTAAGCTGATCATCAACTAAGAGAAAATGAAAAAAACGGAAGATTGCTTTGAGAGAGAGAGAGAGAAAGATAATGTAAACTCTAGGAGGAAGTCAGTGTACCTGTCCCTTCGTTTCTCAAAGAAACGCTGGAGTGAGTGCTTTCTTGCAATGGGGAGTTCTGCAAAAGAAATGCCAACTTAAACTCAATGAACAAACACACCAACCATTTCTAACTCTCAAAATATTCATGATGATCATTCACACTCTCAAAATATTCATGATAATCATTCACCAGAGAAACCAATCCAAACATAAACAGGGGAGAATCAAGAGAAAACCACCACCTTCTTTTATTATCAAAGGAGCCATATTCATATAAGATCAACCACACCAAACCAATTCAACATGAGAATTCCAAACCAATTCAGCATGAGAATCTAATAACAAAAGCACTACAATCACCGGAAATTTTTAAAAGAAAAAGCATGTCAAGATAAGAGATAAAAATGAGAGGGACTTGCAGTGACAGAGAGAAAAGCCTTGCAGGAAAGCCCATTATGAACATAATCACATTGTATAATGCAATGTTTCAAACCTAATGATCTGGATGGGGAATCGTTGATATGGACTGGGAATTGGCCAAGACCGAATCGGTTCCGGGAGCTATTAGTACCAGCATGGTCACCTCTCTAGAACCCCCATTTTCTTAAATTTTCTTTAAGCTTTTCTAATGTTTTCTTATGCCCTCTCTAAATCCCCTCCATAAACCCCTAATTTATTTTATTTTTTTAATATTTTTCTCAATCACCGATTTGGACCGACCAAACCTATTTGGATCAATAATCGGGCATCGATTTGTGGGTTGGACGATCCAACCGGCTGATTTGGGTTTTGAAACATAGATATAACATAAGGAGTAGCTCCTTAACTCCTATAAATCTTTATTAGAAATTAATACAAACAGGTAGATTTCGCCCACAACCCTCACTATGCAGTGGAAAAAAGATAAGGGTTCTATAATGTACCAGATTGAAGCTTGGCTGGAACAATTTGAGGTTGAGGAGCTGCAGAGGTGGTGCTATGAAACGAAGGGGTCCTTGTGAGAGCAGGTGGTGATGAGGAAGACACATTTGCAGACTTGAGCATGCTCGGAGTCTTGGCACTTGCAGCACCAGCAGCAGCAAAAAGCATTATAGCTTGTGCCTGCCATGGTAATAGTTTGGGTCTCATATAAGAATGAGATTTTTATTCTTTATTTTTTAAATACTCCCTTTTAGGAGCCAAGAATGGTTTTTCCTTTGAGTTTTAAGCAAGGAAGACATTGTATGGTTCATTTTTCATTTTGTTGAAATTGTGGAAGTGAAAACTGACCTTCTCAGGTGGAATATCATCGAAAACATTCACAGATCCATTGTAGAAAATGGTGAGCTGCGCAGGAGGCTTGGCATTCATGGTTGTGGACCTCACAACAAGAAATATAGATTAATTAGCAAGAAATAGTCTTATCTACTTTTGATTTGTTTGGCACAAAAAGAAGAAAAAGATGAGAAGATCCCCCGAAAACGTAACCAACAACAAAAAAAAATAAAAAAGAAAAGAGAAGATACAGGGCACTCGCAAATAGAGCACTCTCTGAACCAAAGACACATCTTATCTCAGAGAGGGCATTCTCTTTTAAGTGATTTTTAAAGGAATTCCCGGAGGTCACCCGCCCCTCCCAGTACTACTCTTGCTTAAGCAAAATTACTCTTGCTCAATAAGGCTTGAGTTCCGAGTACTTCGGAGGTCTGATTAGGAGGTTAACCCTCCCTAATATTAATCTTGACTACGAGTTCTGATGGGTTCCCGTGCATACTGCATTTTATAATCACGATTTTCCAAAAATACAAAATTCAAGGAAGTAAGCCCTAAACCGAGTGGTCCTGATGAAAATCAGTGGAATAATGCAGTACTGACCTTCAGAATCCTTCCAAAAAGGACAAAGAAAAAAACCAAATGCATTATTGACTTTCAGAATCCTTCAAAAAATGACAAAGAAAAAACCATTTGTTTCAACAAAATCATAGTTTGTTGTATATTCTACAAAATAATGGCGGGTAATAAGAAACTGCGAACTTCTTGTATATTATGCAAAACAATAGCCGGTTGTAAGAACATGCTAAATAGAAACTTACAGTGTGGGGATCTTCAAAAACCCAAATGAACACAAGGTAAAACCATGTTCACAGAAAAATATAATGAAAAAGTACAACTAGTGATTGTGGAATTGAACCTAACGTTACGCAGAAGAAAATATTTGTAGAAATATAGCTGTTTACGTGAAAATGCCAAGAAATGAAAAAAAATATAGAGGGACACTTAAGAAACCCACATTGACACCAGAAATGAGAAAAAGGGAGAGTGGAGAACCTTCAAAACCCAAATTGGCACCATAATAAAGCCATTTTTACAGATTAACATTGGATTGGTCAATTGAAGAAGAATTCGAGAAATGAAAACATGATCACACAGTGGGGAAGGGCCTTCAAAACCTAAATTGACAGAAAAGAAGGAACCAACTTTACCCGATAACAAAAGAAAAAGAAAGGTGGGGTGGGGGTGTGTGTGTGAGAGAGAGAGACAGAGATACATGGTGGGGGTCTTCAAAATCTAAATTAGCACATAAGAGAGACAGAGATACATGGTGGGGGTCTTCAAAATCTAAATTAGCACATAAGAGAGACAGAGAGAGATATACATGGTGGAGGGTCTTCAAAATCTAAATTAGCACATAAGAAAACCAAATCTACAGAAGAATAGGGGGTCTTCAAAAACCGAATTGGTCTCGCCAAAAACAAAGCCAAATTCAAGAAAAAAAAATTCTAATGATCCATGGAAATGAAAATTGAGCAAGGGAAAGTCATGGGAAAGTGGTATTCTATTTCTGGCTCGTAAAGTCAGGGTTTCTCGCTCTATACCCAGAATCCCATGGCTTCTCTCTCGACCCATCTCCCCAAAAATTGAGAACTACACCAAAGGTTAGAGAGAGAAATAGAATTGAAGGGGCAAAAGAGCGCGAAAAAAAATAGAACAAGGGGCGGCGGGTACCTGGTGCCCTGAGCGTCGCCATCTTGGCTTTGCTTCAAGAAGAGGGCAAGTCGAGCGAGCGCCTCCCTTATCTCCTTCTCTCTGTCGCCAGAATCAGACCGTTTTCCGGCGCCGGCATTACAGATTCCGGCCGCCTCTTCATTCTCTTCCTGCTTCTCCGCTCCCCCCAACAAATCCATTGCCACGCTTCTCGACATTCTCTCTCTCTCTCTCTCTCTCTCCTCTTTCTCTCTCTTCAACCGCTCTTTCTCTCTCTTACTACGGCTACCCGCGATACCTCCTCTTTGGAGAAGGAAAATGGTCTCCTTATTATAACT
>NW_006497396.1:438792-462500 GCF_000471905.2 Amborella trichopoda
TATAACTGCACGCGCTCTCTCTCTCTCTCTCTCTCTCTCTCTCTCTCTAGGTCTTTAACATAGGCCATAAGAGTTTATACCCCCGCGGGTGTATACTGTTTATTTACTCGCATAGGAGAAAACCATCTTGCACACAACTTTATAACCGAAAATTCTAGGGATGTGAAGAATAGTATACATGTTGGAAAATGATTTGTTAGGGCTGCAGTCCTATCAAAATAAATAAAACCATACCTCACAATTCATCAAAAAATATAGCAATTCAAATGTTAGAAAACCTTTAAATTTATCGTCTCAGCTTTAACATTATGGTCTTGAAAAAAAAAATTAGGATTTCAAATTTTACAACCGCAACAAATCATCTAGACAAGCCTAAAAATTAGTGTTAACAAATCGGCAAGATATATGTATCATTTTTTGAGTTTTGCCCCAACCCCATTTTTCAATAGATTCGGGAATTACATTTTGAAAATGTTAATCGAGAGAGGAATAGATATAGGGATGATTTCATAATGAAGATTTAAGCAGGTGAGGCTTTATTTTTTCTTCTTAGAGCATACGCCCGCCCTAATGGATATATTGAGAAGTGGCCATGTTTTTTACGTGGGGAATTAAGGAGCACGAAAACATGGGTGACGATGGTGGTCTCCACCACATTATTAATTCATTTTGGTGGTCTCCACCAAAAGCGGACCACTTGAATTTACGCACGTGCTCTTTGGTAGACCCGCTTCTATTAGTTTTTTTTTTTTTGGCTTTTCCCCTATTTGAGGTACCGTTAACATAGAGGGATAATAATTTTTACAAAAATAAATGAGAAGAAATAGGGAGTGTCGTATGACGCAAAGAAAGTGTGAAGTGAAGGGAGTATTATTGGAATTGTGTACGCAATAGGACCACTTATCTTTTTTCTCTTTTTTGGGCAATTTAATGGGCTACCCGGTTTTAATCCACCCAACCCGGCCCTTTTTCTAATAGGACCCACTTACCGTATTTATTAAACGGACCTGGTATCTTTGCGGCCAAGCCTGCGTATATAGAAATACGGGCCTCTTGACAAATCTATTCTTGAGATGGATTTTAAGACTTAATTTTTAAGGACACGTAATCTCTAACATAGAGATCATGAATATAAATAAATAAGTAATTTTTTAAATATTACAAATAATAATTCTTGTAACAAAATATTTGAACTGTTGGTTTCTATTGTTTTTAGATGAAACACCTACTTGAATCCATGTTTAAATTGGATTCTTTTAAACTTTCTGGACCGCATATGTAGAAATGCGGTCTGGCATGCATGAAACAAATTTTCTTATTAAAAAATCACAAATACCTCTCGCCATCGGCTTTTAAACTCAAAAGCTTGAGTTGTGTCCTAAAGTTTTTTGAATTTTGAGCCTAGTAAATGATATGCTCACAATCTTTCGATTTAAAATGTGATGGACAAGAGTGATTGTGACTTCTTTGTATCAAAAGTAAGTGATCTCTTTGTATAAGTTTTCTTATTAAAAAGTCAAAAGAAATAAGAAAAATTTCTCCATACCTCTCGTTTTTTGTACTTACTTCTCAGGAGACCCAAGGTTTCAAAATATTTATAGCTGCATAAAGTCAAATCTCATGCCGCCCGAAATATTTTGAAACCTTGGTCTCCTGAATAATAGTTTAAAGAGAGAGAAAAATGAGAGTGATTTTATGAATTCAAAGGGAAAATAAGAATAATAAAAAATAAATAATTACACCACCATATAGATAAAACAATACTTGTTAAAAATAAAACTTTGGACCAATTTTGGCTTAGATTTGGATTGAATTACAACCAGGAGGAGTGATTCAGTTTTTATGTTCATGTGGGGAAGAAACTACTTTAGGAGCATTAGCCAATTAAGGCTATGAGGAATGACATAAAATGAGCTCGATGCATCTGGACCGTCCATTCTCGTGGGTGGTGGTCCAATAAAACAAGGCATCAGAGAAGTCCATATTTAAGCAAAGGGTGGAATGACAGATGAGAAATGACCAAGGAGCTAGGCCCACAGGGAGGGATTTTCATAGGAGGAATGTTTGTTCAGTTGAATTGGACTGTCAACCACCCTGCAGCTGGACAATGATTTTCAACAGTGATGCAAATGACTTCTTGTAATCTCATGAATAAAAGTTTATGAATGTTTGTCAAAAAAAAAAAAAATTGATTTTGAACAGTGATTAAAAATACAGACTATGTGCAGAGGGCCCTATGTTTGAGTCATTCCAAAATCAGGTAAGTCGGATATCAGACTCCCTCTACTTTGAGGAAAAATAAACACAAAAATCCTAAGCCTAGGAAACTTGCCAATTTTTTTGGGCTTTTCTCCTTCCGAATGTCTTCTACAACTTAATGATAGTGGTAAAGATATGATTCAAAGTTCTACTGGGAAATACAAGTCTGGTGCGGGAAGCCCTTGTAATGAATTGCAAAGTTATTTTAACTCTTGATTATGAAATTTGAGCCTCGAAAAATAATAATTTAGAATTGATAAGTGGTCTTACAAAATATTTTAATTGTATGCTTTAAACCAATTTATTTCTCGATTGTCGAAGTCAAAATGATTCATTTTTTTAATTACAACTTCCTAAAACTACATGTGCAAACCCCCAAATAAAATACATTATATCTTTAGGTGCCAAATTCAAAGGTGGAAATTTAGTTCTAGAAACAAACTCTCAAAATTTTGAGTTGCACTAGGGAGGCTCAAACTTTAGTAAGGTTATTTATTTCTTTACTTCTTTAGGGGGCAATATAAAACTATTTCGAACTTCATATTGTACTCAAGTGACTAAATAGATAGTAGGCTTATGTGAGAGGTATTTCTTGGGAAAATATCTCTGTACCATTTTTTTTTGGTACCTATTTCTAAAAATATCTTTACTTAAAAATCTCTTTGTTTTTTTGTATAAATCAACGATAAAAGTGGAAAAGAAAATGCCCATCTCTCATTAATTATCTATTATATTTTATCGATACCTAAATTTTTGGAAATAAAACTGTTGTGGTGAAAAAATAGGCATGATAAATAAAAAGAAAACTAATAGAAAATTTTAAAACTGTATTTTCGTGATATCCTATAAATATTATGAAATACAAAATGGCAATTTAGGATTATTTACAAAGAGACGATTAACCTTTTGTACAAAGAGGTCACAACAATTCGCATTCATTACATATCAAATTGGATGGCTAGAGGTGAGTCACGGATTTGAATTTATTTTTTTTTTGAAACTTTATGTCTAATCAATAACACTCTTACAACCACCCATTTTGAAATCTAAGAGACAAAAATAATTATAACCCCCTTATACAAAAAGTAAAGAATAAATATACTCGTACCCCCTATTTTTGATTTTCATATCTCAATAAAGTCAAATATTCAAAATAGATCCTCTAACTCCCTGAGTAACTTTACCCACTTTTAACTATTTTTTTAACCCTAACAAATATAAAAAAGACATGCTCATTCTAAACCCTTCATCTCTTTACGTGATATATTCTCTCTCTAATATTCACCCTCTTTGTCTCTCTAATGGAGAGTGAGTGAGAGACATGGGGCGAGAGAGAGTGGGAAAATATATAAAGAGAGATTTAAGGGAAAATCACGTGAAGAGAGAGAAAGAATGGTGTTTAAAAAGGACATATCTTTCTTATATTGTTTGAGGCAAAAAAATAAGTTCAAAAGGCATAAAGTTAGCTTGGAGGATTAAAAAATATAAAACTTAGAATTTTTGTGACCCTATGTTTTAAAAACCTTGGCCTATTGAGATAAAAAACCTAAAAATGGAGGCCAAGGAGATATTTTTCAAAAAGTAAATGATCTATTTCTATAATAGTATTTAGCATATCCAGAAAAATAAATAAATACAACTAAAGGCAAGGTAGAACATTCAACAGCTATAAAAGTAATGGAAAATGAATGAAATTTTTTAAAAATAAAATCATTCAACTAAATAACTTCTACGATAATAGCTAGGGTGCGTTTGATAACTAAAAGTCAGGGAGCCGGGGGTTCCAGCACCCCAGGTTAATGAGAGATGCTACAGTGTTTATGAAAACATCATTAAAATTGGGACCTTAAGGTGGGAGATGCCATAACCATCCATCTCATCTCATCTCATCTCATCAATCAAAATGGCGAAGATCGTGAAAGGCACATGCCATTAGCTACTTTAAAATAAAACCTCCGCGACCCACAGTTACCATTTTGACTTCATAAATTTCGCGAAAATCTCACCATCCATGAGATATTTATCTCATTGGCCGGTTGACATTAAATAATAATAATAATAATAATAATAATAATAATAATAATAATCATCATCAGTGGTCATATTCTTATATGGTACATGCATCGCTTTGGGTAGATGGGAAATAATTGAACACGTTTGCCACGAGTTGTCAGCACAGCGATGCAAGAGTGTAGAGGAAAAAGTATTCATTTTGGACTCCATCTTCATCTTCATCCACAAGATTATGCACCACAAAAACACTGCAAAACCATGAAATGCTCGGCGAATCATTTCATGTAAAAGCATAAAAAAAGAGATCTCAAGTATGAAAAATGCTTTACATCAATTGATTTGGACCGTTTGTTTTAATGGATTCTAGATCGATCAGATTTAGCTTGTTAAGAACTTCAAATCCTCTGTTTTTTTTTTTGGTGGTGATTTTAGCTTGTTAAGAACTTCAAATCCTCTTTTTTTTTTTTTGGTGGTGATTTGCAGATGTTATGAAGTGTTTCAGGGTTCTTAATTCATTAAATAATTGGAGCTTGAGGTTCTCCTGAAGAGGTCGTTAAAGCGCATAATCACCATGGCAAAGAAATGGCTCCTTGGTTAATTACGAAAAGCTGTATTTGTCTTTGGGAGAAAATTGAGTTGGTAGCATTTGCGGGACTATTGCATGTAAATGGAGAGGACTAGAGGGCCAGGTCGCTTGACCCTCGAAGCACTATGACTTGGACCACAATATGTGGTATTCGGGCTGAGGTAGGGCCAGCTCATGCTTTGTGTCCCCCTTTTTTTTTTTTTCTTTCTTTTTTTTTTTTTTTTTTTTACACTTTTGAACCTCTATTTATTATTATTATTATTATTATTTTTAAACTTTTGAACCTTTAGGCTGGGCCCCACCCAACTCGCTACCAATAGGGCAGAGCCAACCAGTTGAGAACCCTTTGGCCTCTAGGTTGGGCACGGGCACGGGCCATGGCTGTCGAGCCCTGGTATAGTCGGTTGTAACTAAGGTTGGCAATGGACTGGCCTAGCCTTGGCCCTAACATGACCCTTGTCCCCATGGGGATGGCCCAAGCCTGGCCCTGTTAGGCCATTGTCATGCCGGCCTAAAAACAAATGAAGAAAAATCAAAGAAACCACAAGATAAAAAAGAGAGCTGGGTTGGGCCGGGCTGACACTAGCCCTATGAGGGCTACAGTTTGTGGCCTAGGCCCTAGTTTTTTAGGGCTGGACCTTGCCTCCCAGCTCATTGACTGCCCTAGTTGCTTGGGTTAAAACAAATGAGCGCATATATTGTGCTGCTGTGGGAGCATATACTGCACATCTACTCCTTCCATCAAAACACCTAGCTAGGTCAATATTTTTAGTCTAAAATTTTGGGAACCCTATAAAAATTATTAGATAATTATTTTTAAATTTTTTTTTTTTTAATTTTGAATTTTGTGATACTTAGATCTAGCCCTTCAAAAACTTGATAATCTCTATTCAATCTCGAGTCATTAGGCGTTTCTATTACGTATATAGTTTATTTCAAAAAATTGTTTTGCTGAATCTATTATATGGGTTGTAAAATTACATCGTCAGAATTTGTGATTTAAAAAGCATCCGAAGCATGTATTTAACTTGAGTGAGTAAATAGATAGATAGTATACTCCCAAGGGAATAAAAAATCTTTTAAAGTAACAAATAGAACCATATGAGCAGTGGCATACCAGGGGTGGTGGATGAAAAGATGATGTTATTCCTAACATTTCATGCATCTAAACCATGCCTTGCTTAGGAATCTTCTACCATTCAAGCAAGTCCTCAATGATTTCCGCATCCAAAGATGATGCTACTCTTAAAGGGATTGTCTACAATGAGACCGGTCACAATTATTCTCATTTATTAGATGTCAAATTGAATGGCTTGAGGTGAATCACAAAATCCAATATTTATGTTGTTTTGGAATTTTATGTCTATTCAATGACACTCTTACAACTATCCATTTTGAAATTTAAGGTACAAGAATGATTGTGATATCAATGTACAAAAATAAATGGTATATTTATAGAAAATCCCATTCTTAAATGTACATGCGTATGTGACTATTAGTAAGCTTCTACATTTAAGGTGATTCCCCTTTGGTCTCTATGCCCTGCCAAGGAACTATCATTTGATGCCTTTGGTCTAATATAAGCAACTGTATCATTTGTCACTAACCAAAACTCCTTTTAATTATTCTTGTTCCCCAACTAGTCTTTTCAAAAGTCAAATATTTGTGGAGTAGGGACTACAATGGGCTGGGTGACCTGGCCTAGCCTAACCCAGCCCTAAAATAATTTGGGCCTGAGCCATAAAATGTGGTTTGAGGATCATACCAATTATGGGCAACCTAGGCCGGGATTGACCTAAGGCCACCACAGGCCTAGCGACATTTTTTTTCCTTTATCATTTCCATTTTCTTTATGGGTCTATTAGGCGCGGTCCAACCTAGACATGGGTACAAGCAAGCTTGGGCCAGGGCCTCTTCAGCCTCAGATGGTTGCGCTCTCTCAAGTATACAAGAATCGGGGCTGAGTTAGGGCTAGGGTTAGCCCGCCTCAAGCCCAACCTATTGCCACCCATATGTGCACGTTAGGGTAGCAACGGGCCGGGCAAAAAACTAATGAGAAAATTAAAAGGAAAAACAAGAAAGCAAAAATAGGACCAGACCGACATTAGCCCCAACGTGGCATTTGGGCCACAGTTTGTGGCTCGAGTCCTACTTTTTCAAGGCGAGACCGACTGGCCTATTGCCAGCCCTATGTCTACGTTCTTTATAGTACTAAGATAGGGTGATGTTTTTTTTTTAATATATATATTATCAATCATATATATCATGTTTATTTATTTATCTTATCTATCTCAAAAGAGAATTGGTTTGATGTGGGGCATATTACTAAAATAAAATGAAGGTTCCTCTTTCTTATAAAGTTCCAAAATACCACGTAAATCGCCACAATCAAGTTCACAAAAATGAAAAAATGGCGAAAAGCTCATATCCCTACGCTCCCTTGATAATATCCTAGTTTAGGAGTATTTTATTTGGTCGATGTGACTTCCTCAACTTAATTAACAACGAAATCACATGCTGTCCTACAATGGAATAAGCGATTCCCTCAAGTGGATCGAAATGAACCCCATCTTGTTTAAAACAAAATTGAAAATTTATTTATTTTATTGAGAAGAGAGGTTAAGGCGGGGCCCACCATCCCTTGTCTTGATCAAGCTTCTTGTGCTTTGTACTCATCTTTTTTTAATTGGAGAGGGTGGTTTAAAAATGCCTTATCAAATATACTATTTCTAAAACTTGAAATCCATTTTTTTCTGATGTCCATACATCTTAATGTCGAGATGATCAATTTGAGTATATTTGGGCATCAAAACAACCTCTTATAGTGTAATTTTTTAGGTAGGCTCAAATTTGATTGTTTAGAGCCTCGGTTCTATATAAACTTTTCCCAAAGAAAAATGTTTTAAGATTGAATGGAGAGCGTCTAATTATCGCACAGCCCGATCTAAGTCTTTAAAGTAGTGTTTTAGAAACCTGATAGGGCAATCGATTTGGTCATTCACTTAGTGGATGATCCGGATCGGTTATTTTGATCTATATTTGCCAAGTCTCAATGACAAAGAAACAACAATAACAATACCAATAACAATGCAAATGATAATGTGTATTTTCAATACACATCTTTATTGCGATTTTAGAAATTGACCATCGGACGAACCACATCTCGAGATGAAACCTCCCATCCACAAGTTAAACCGTTTCAACAAGTAACTTCCGTATTTTTCAAAAACGCCCCCTAATCTTTTTAGCGAAATCAAATTCGGTACTTCTCTCTTTCTTTTGTTTTGGGTAAGTCTCATGCTCTCTCTCCTGAAAAACTGCTGGGAAATTTACCCATCAATGCTGGGTCAATCTATAAGGCACCCAACTTGGCGTTTTCTTGCTTAAAAAGCTCCATAAAACTTTTGAGTTCAGAATTTTCAGAGCTTCCTTGGACTTAATACGCCTCTCCTACACCTTGTATACACAAAGTCGAGCTCTTCTTCCATAGCAAAGCAACAATTCTCCATTACAGACTTCTCAAGCTCGATTTGAAGCTCCCAAAACAGTACATAATGTCGGTTATTGGGGTCTCACTGTGTTGACTGCACATCACGGAGGATATAAACTCTCAAATTATTAGGAAACAGGAGATCTGGAGGCACGAGAGGAGCTCGTTTTTTTCGAAGGGTTAAACGTCCATGTCTAGATAAAATTCTAAAGTGCTGGCAAGTACACTGTCGAGATACAACCAGATCGGAATATATTTCTTGAGTCCCTGAGTAGTACACTCATGAGATCCAAACAAAACCAGAGTCGCAAAAACACTGATACGTCTTTCCAATTGGTATGGTAATACAAACGTCAATTGCAAATAAACATCTCTCTCACTACAAAAATCATCATCCAATCGTATAATTAAACATAGATTAGGATGGCAAACTTTTTTCTCACTACAAAATATATCATCCAATCCATATACGATAATAAAACATTTATTGGTAACATATTTTCTCTCATTAAAAATTAGTCTTCCCGTCAATAAAATACAAACATGGATTGGATATAGAACACAGAAAAAATTTGTATAAAAATTATATTAAGTTCAAAAACTTACTGCTGACAACAAAGCTACACATCAAAGAACGAGAAAACCATAAATTAAACAAAATCCATCATTCACTTCTTGATGCCACGAGATAGTCATCCAGTTCATCGAAAGAAAACCGCCCAGGCTTTTGTCAAATTAGTGAGAAAAAGAACCTATGAAACGAGAGAGAGAGAGCTCACTATGAGGCTTCCTGTAATTGACAGGATACTCTGGAGTAACCCCGTAAGGAAAACTCACTGTAGCCTGTTAATGTAACGCTCCTGTTACAGTGATACTTCCTGTTAACAGGAACCCCACTTTTTAAACTGAGCCCGTGAAGGGCCTTCAACGAGAGAGAGAGAGAGTATATTAAGAGAGAGAGACCTTTTAAAATTATAACACCTCATATGAAGGTGTCTGAAATGCATAAACGGACCACCTTCATGTAAAAATATAGCGTAGATCATAATGTCTACACTATAAAAATAGATTAACACCAAATTTTAAAAATAAAAGTTTCTTTTGAAACATTTTATTTTGCAAAAACCTAACCAATAATGGTCTGGTATAGAGGAAGTATTAGCATCGCTTGTGTACTCAGTTACAAGGCAGCCTAATGGCTGAACCAAGAGCTTGGCTTTGGTTATGGCTCTCAAAAGGTCTTCTTCATTGGTTTTGTCTGTGTCGATGCTTAAGACCACGTTTTTTCGGTGTACAAATTTGAATTGTGAAGCTTGGTTGTGGAAACCAGTCACCAGGAGGATGTCTCCAACACTGTTATCTGTGTAAGCCTGGTTAATGGAGGAAAGCAAAACCAGTAGTTAGAGAAGCTTTTCTCTTCTTTCTCCAAAAGTGGGTGTGTCTCATTTTTTGATGGATGGATTTGTGGAGATTTGAAAATTGATTTTATGGGTCAGATTCAGGTGGTCAAGAAATGAATGATTTAAGTCTCATTTTTAGTTTCTGGGTCAGATTCCGATGGTTCAAGGCCTACGGATTTTTGTGACTTGTGAGAATTGGGTTTTTGGGTCAGATTTCGGAGGGCAAGAACTGATAGATTCAGAAAAACTTGGGTTCTCATGCGTCAGATAGAGGGGAGTTTGTATTGTAATAATTTGTGGGGCTTGTAAGACTAAGAAGAATTGGAGGATTGGATAACAAGAATTAGTGTACCAGATCCTACCATAATGGTGATAATAAGCTTGCTTGTGTATGAAGAGCATTGAGATGAGTAACCTCCTCAAAAGACATCATGGGGAGAGAGAGAGAGAGAGAGAGAGAGAACGTAGGGGTCAGATTCTGGAAAGTAACAAAAGAGAGTATGGAGACCCTCTTCATATAGAAGAATTGAGCTTAAAAGTCATGCATAGGGATTGATGTGTAGTTTTTTTTTTTTTATATAAAAACATGAGTTTATGGTTCAAAATCCAACAACCGACATCAACGTACTGGGTCTGGCCATGACTTCTTGATTATACCTCCCATGATTTAGAACTGCAAACTGATTCCCAAAGGGAGGTAAATGATTTGGCTTACTGTTCTTTGCCTTGAGAGAGAGGTTATAGGTATGGTGGGACGAGTGAAAGTGAGAGAGAAATGCAGGGAAGAGAGAGACTGTTATTCGCTTTAGGAGAGGTGATTCTAGAGAGAGAGAGAGAGAGAGAGAGAGAGAGAGAGCATGAGAGGCTTACTGTTATGCGCTTTGGGAGAGACGTTCATAGAGACAGAATGAGAGAGTTACCCTAAATCGAAAGCAAGAGTTAAAAGAA
This sequence comes from Amborella trichopoda, assembly GCF_000471905.2. The sequence continues at coordinate 449,489 of NW_006497396.1, forward strand.
AGAGAGAAGTAGAGAAACTCATTTCGCTATACAGATTTAGGGGCATTTTTTAAAAATAAGTAGGTGACCTGTTGAAACGGTTTACCTTGGTGAGGGGAGGTTTTATATGCAGATGTGATTTTTATTTAACGGTCAAGATCTAAATTCACTATAATGCTGCGTATTGTAAATACATTATCATTCTCCTAATAATAATAATTAAAAATAGTAGGAAATGGCTGATGTTCAATAGATCCGGTCACCCACTGACTAATTTCAATCTGGATTGGCATTTTTGAAAGTAAACTCAAAATCTCTTTTTTTGCTTTTTTCTTTTTGTAAATTATGTTTATGAAATTGTTTCACCTGTGAGAATAAGTGTAAAGGGCACGCTTTCTATGTTTTTTCTATAGCATAGAAGTTCTATCCTCCCCCTATCAAACTGTACGTCCTTAATGAAGGGCTAAGAATGCTCCAATCACAATGTCACGTCTCTACACTATTTTATTTTTAATTTTTTTTTATAAACTATTTTGAAACCAAATTTTGGATGTATGTTCCTCTATTAAACTCGCACTAGTGAAATTTAAAAAAAAAAATATTTTTAACAAAATAAAATAACCAAAATACCCCTAAAAGATTCAAGGGGTATTTTGATCATTATATTTTATCGAAAAATTATTTTTTATAGGTGCACCTCAATGAGAGGATGGCACGTACCATACAATTTATATAAAAAAACTAAAAATAAAATACTTTGAGACGTCGGATCTAAGATCAAACGATAAGTGGCTCTCTTTATCAAAATCGAACAGCAAGATGGTAAAAGGAGGATAGAACTTCTATGCTGACGAAGAAGGATAGAAACCTTTCCCAAGTGCAAAATACTCCCTAAGATTAATAAAACTCTCATTCATGAAAGCAACAGATGTTTACCAACCACCACTATATGTCTTACCTGCCTCTCCCTTTACCCCACTCATTTACCAAACACCATTATATATCTTACCTGCCTCTCACACTCATACCTAAAATTTCAAAGGAGAAAACACAAGGCACATGCAAATTGGGGACAGTTTGTTGCCTCTCTTGCAAACCCTAGCATTTTGGGTGGTTTTTAAAGTCTTCCTTCATGGGATCTCAATCCCATGTAGCATTTTTTGGGGTGGTTACAAAAATCTTCATCTCAATCTCATGAAGTTGGTATGCTCCCAAGTGCTGCCTCAATCAATCTTGTCTGTTTTTCTTTTTGGTGTTTACTCAGTGAGCCTTTTGAAACCCTAGCATTCTCGGTTGGTGACCAAACCTAGGGTTACTAAGATTCTCAATCCCATCAGGTTGGTGATCTTCCACCTCAAGCAACAACTGTCCTTTGTTTTATTGATCACGAACCATCGCATCATTGTACAATAATTCTTACCACTACAAAAGTAGCTGGGCTTGTTTGGATGTTTTAGTTATGGGTGCAGTTAAAACACACCTTCAAATAGTATCAAGAAATGTGGTTTTAATATTGGAAATCTTTGTTATAGCTTTAAAATATATTTTCATATTTAATTATAATATTCAAAGTTTCATAAATAGTGTGGATCGAGCAGATCTATAAAACCTTGGAAATTGATGGTCCAAAAATGCATTACAATATGCATTATTTCCAAAACTTGAAATCCATTTTTTTCTCATGTCCATACATCTTGACGTGGAGATGATCAATTTGAAGATATTTGGGCATCAAAACAACCTCTTCTAATAAAATTTATTAAGGTGGGCTCTAATTTGATTGTTTAGAGCCTCGGCTCTATATAAACTTTTTCTTTTAGTTATCTATGATAGTTCACTCTTTAAATAAAATTAATCTTGACACATTGAGTTATATATTTATTTGTTGTGTCCCTCGCAAGATTATATGAGATAAATTTGTGGCCAATTCTACATATAAGACTATCTTTTTGAAAAGTAGTTTTATTTTATTCCAAGTAATTTGCTAAAATCACTTGTTTTGATTTTATGCAATGATTCCATAGTAATATTATGAAACGATATTCAACTAATATATTAGGGTCATTAGTTCGATCCCAATTTTTAACATATACTCTTTTCGTTTTAATGAACAATAAAAAAAATAAAAAATTTGAAAACACACCCTAGAAAGTATTTTTTAGACTAATTAACATATGCCGTCCATTTTGGTGAGACATTTAGATCTAGGCCTTAGAAGAATTTTCCCTATCTAGGATATTTTGATGGTTTTGTTATTATTAGATTAATAATGTTAAAAAGGAAAAAAATGATTTTAAGTTCGTAAAGGCCTAGATCTTGAAATTCACCTAATGGATGGTTTAGATTCATTGTTGGAGGGAGACTTATTTTGACCATATCTAGAGTGCTTTTTTTTTGGATTAATTATAGGGATGAAGAGGGGAAATGTAAAAATTTTAAGGTCATACAAATGCCATAACATAATACAAGTGTGGTTTTATTATATTACAATAGCACCGTGGTACGAAATCACTCCCCAATCAAATAATATTATACATAATATAAGCTATGGATGAAACAACTAATGTAATAATGTTATGATGAGTATGTTAATTTCTAGTTTGCTCCTGATAAAATTAGTTGTCATCCAAACATGTTATTAGTATCTCATTCTACTGTCTAGTAATCATGGAGGGCATTTCTCAGTTTAATTTTGGGAAAAAAAAGTTTTTTAGGTAATTGGGAAAAGAGTCCCCTCCTATAGTAAGACTTCCGTAGCAGGAATAAAAATCAAGACATCAAGTTGTGAGACCTCACCACCTAGCCTGAGCCAATTCCAGATTTTTAAAATCGAGAAAATTGACTCCCAAAAAATCCCTCAAGGAACAGTTATTACTGTAAGTAGCGGATCGCGACAAGAGGGATCTCCCATATCAAACAGCCCCCTAATGAATATAACGTTGGGAGAGAGAACAATGGTTTTTTTGTGTCAAATCACTTACCACTTTGGCCATTAGCTATTGAGTGAATCCCACTATGCGGTTAGTTCACAAGACCAGCATCCAAATTTCGTAGCTTCCAAAAGCCCTAATAATTTTAGTTCCCAAAGACATCCATCTTGTAGTGGCATGTACGCAAGCTCGTGGAATGCAAAGTTTTGACCTGAAGTATGACGTTGGGCCTTAAATTCTATCTTCCAAAGTATGACTTGGAGCCCAATAAAGACCTGCGGGGTAGACCTGATCCGGGTTTGGGAATGGGTCCAAAAATTGGACCTGGCAAGTCGACTCATATCCAAATTTTAGATAAAAACTATTCGAGTTTGGGTCTGGTCGGATCCGACCCGACTTGTTGCCAAGAGTGATTTGACAATAAATACGAATATGGCAATCAAAGAACGCCGATCATTCAAAGAAGGAAAAGTCTAACGTGCCCTCTTGAATGCAACTTTCTCCTTCCGAAAATCATCTTAGAGATGAATTTCGGATCTTAACCTCATCCGACAGAAATATAGATGTATTTTCCATTTAAATTGTGATTTTGCTGATTAAAAAGTAGTGTAGATCTGATAATCTATGAATAATTAAAATGAATGTTCCATAAACTTACCTCAAGATAGTACAATTTATTTTTAAGGTTCGTATCCTTTTTCTTTCTTTCTTTTTCCTGTTTTTTTTGGTTTTTTTTTAAATATTCTTGATTGGGGTGGTTGAAATATAGAATTGCCAGATTTTTTTTAAGGCCTTGTTTGGTAATTGAGGAAGTCGTTTTCCTAGAGATTCTATGAGTAATTAGAAATTAAGAATAAGGAAGAAGTAGAAAACCGTTGCTGGAATCTGATAACCCTTATTTGGTAACCTGTATGTGAAAACTAGAGAAAGCTCGGGCTATAGACTAGGCTAGATATTGAGACGGCAGAGATATCGTGAGGTTAGAGAATAAAAGGTGGATGAGGGTTTCCCCATGTTTTTGAGAAAACAACAGCGCACCCCTCGGGATGTGTTGCGGTTTTCCACATTTCCAAACAGGGGAAAGTATGGTGCCTGAGAAATCAGGATGTTTTCTCCTATTTTTTCAGTTACCAAACGAGGCATTAAGGGGACCTCATTTCAGTAGGTGCACGGGGTAGTGCACCAAAATTCCATCCGTCCAATAAATGATGATGATGATGATGAAAATAAGCGTGTAAATTATGCTCGTGAGTAATTTGCACACTTCATCCCTAATGCAAATGTATTGTTTATGAGGATGTTCTTAATTCATAGTCTTGGGATTCAACGTATTTTCAAGGTCTCAAATACGTAGATCTAACCGTTCAAAACATGGACGGTTTGTATTCAATCCTATAACATGATTTTCTTTATACACTTCTACGGCATGCATTCAATTTTAGTTCTTTTTAGGTTATCTAGGTTAAGTAGTTCCCAAAAGTGCTCCTAGGCAGTTGCTGGACGGAGCAAATGTACAATTTGCTCCAGTAGAACCATGTACACTTGTCCAAATAAACCTTGATTTTTGGACCATAAAAGCATGGGTGTCTAGTGTGGTCCTGTGAGACCACTATATACAAATGTACCCAATCCAAAAGGGCAAAGAGGGATTTTACTTTGGTAAAAGTTTATATAGAGTCGAGGCTTTAAACAATCAAATTTGAGCCTATCTCAAAAATTCCACTTAAAGAGGTTGTTTTGATGCTTAAATATCCTCAAATCGATCATCTCGACATCAAGATGCATGAGCAAGTGGAAAAAAATGGATTTCAAGTTTTGAAAATAATGTATTTTGTAATGCATTTTTTGACCGTCAATTTTCAAGATTTTCAAGTTTTCATAGATTTATCGATCTACACTATTTTTGAAGCGTTAAACTTTATAAATAAATATAAAAATATATTTTAAGGCTACAATAAATATTTCAGTATTGAAACTACATTTCTCGACGCTATTTGAAGGTAAGCTCTAATTTGATTGTTTAGAGCCTAAGCTCTATACAAAACTCACCCTTTTACTTTTTATCTTAGAAATTTTGAATAATCCTCAATTCACGTTATATATAAAAAAAAATAATACATATTGATCTCTCAAAGCAGACTTGGTTGCCCTCAACTGGACATACTAGAACCAAATTTGGTAGGGAGTTGATTAGAGACCTTTTTTTAGCTCCAAATCATTTTTCAAATGATTTTAGATAAAAATATAGATGATTTGTAAACCTTTAGTAAAAATATTTCTCCTATGTGCTCTGGGCAAGGAACATGTATTCATAGTGGTCTCCTGGACCACTGAATATCATGTTTAAAAGATTTGGTTGAATGGTAGGACTGAATGGTGGGTTTGAAGTCAGTCCCAAATACCTATGCTCCTGCTCTGACTACCATATTGGACCATCATACATGGCATAATTGTTTGAGGATATTTTTGCATCATCTTTATTCACCAACAACCCAATATAGCACTATACCAGTTCTGTGAGATATGGAGTATGAACTTGGAGCATAGCATGGCAACATGTTCCCAAAAACAGGTTTAAAACCTAGGGGCAGGTATTAGGGTGTCAATTTACCTGAAAAACCTTTATAAAAGGCAGCGTAGATGATGTTCCCCCATAAAGGTTGGCCCACCAATTGCGAAAGTGCACCGTAGTCCACTTTGACAGACAATCTGAAAGTTAGACCTGTGTGATCTTTTGTCTGAGAATACAATTTTTTTTTATTTTAATGATAATAATCACCCTTTTTATATTTTGGCAAAATGATCACTTACAGAAGGTCTTTTTTACAATAAATAAATATTTCAAAATAAAGCAGAACAACAATAAAAATAAAACTCAACCACTTGATGTCATTTTTACAACTTAACACTATGCTTAAATATATAAAATAAAAGAGCAAGAAAGTAAAAGAGAAAATGCTGGAGATTACCTCAACGGGGCTTATTATACCCCACACCGAGTCACCACATCCAATGGCACGGGATCAACAGTCTAGCTTCAATATCGAATTGGAAAAACTAATTTTGGCCAACCTAGGTAACCACTATTGAATCTCTACAAAACCCTAACTCCAAAATAATTAGGCTCAAACCCTAATTTTTCCAACCCTTAGATTATATTAGGTCATGAAAGAGAGGGAGAGTCTTTAGGGTTGGGGCGTGCCCCCTAGGGTTTTTAGGAGAGAGAGTTAGAGAGATAAAGTCAGAGAGGAGAGAGAACGGCATGACCCTTAGCGAGGAGAGAGATAGAGAGTTTATGGGAGAGAGAGAGGTATGTAGATTGGGGCAGAGCACCCATATTTATAGTGAAATTTAAGTTTAGGGTTTCTTTAGGGTTTCCCATAGTTTGTCTCTTTCTTGAGATTAAATATGGACCATTAAACAAGGTGACTTGTGGGGTGAGAGATCTGAGTCATTCATTCTATAAATGGGCCATCAACATTATGGAAGGTACATGAATTATTATCCCCTTTTTCTTAAACCATTTTCCCATCAATATATTTAAATAAGTTAAATCTATTAAAATATCATGCATTCTATACAATTGTATAATCCATCTCATATATTCTATAAGAATATATCAAATAATATCAAGTTAATATATACCTTCAATAATCAAGATAAGATATAGTTAATATTTCCTAATCAATATTGGACCATATGCTACAAGATATAGTTACCGTATTTAATTAACTTGAAAACAAAGCAACAAGAGAAGGTATCCAAGGATGAGGCGTGCCACCCATGTATGGCATGTGGGGCCCCACTTAATACCCACATGGTAGGCCCATGTGCACTATGGGCCCCCATGTATTTTTTATAAATATTTTAAAATCAAACAAAACGAATTTTAAAACATTATAACTTTGTAAATTAATAACTTCATTTTTATAAGTCAAAAAATAATAAATAAAATATCAAATGACTTATAAAAATTCCAATAATATATCTAAAATAATTTAATAATAAAATGAACACAATTAAATTAATACGATGGGAAGTGGATCCATATGGTTCAAGAATTCTATCAATGATTACGAGGTACTCCATCTTCAACTGTGGACTACATACCACACTTGCTTTATCAAACCAACCTAGTGTTTCCCATGACCCACAGTCCAAGCAGGGGTTCATTAGCAGGTTACCAAAGTTTGACCAATGAGCCAAGGGGTCGTAATCCCAATCTGTGGATTACAGGTCCTCCCCTAAAGACGAGTCAAGATCACCATGATCTGATGTGCTCATAGCTCTATGGCATATAGGGGTATCTCTCTCGCACATGGATATACTTCACCCAAAGGCGGATAACTGGCTTTTCCGAACGATCTATCGATATGCATGCCGTGTGATGGAACATTGATGAGGATTTGGCCCCCGTCTCTATAGGCCTACTATCACACACAAGGATCACACAGTCCTTCGGCTCACTCATCCATGCATAAGCTCTGACCTCATCAAGGGCTAATCTAAAACCCTTCTTGGTTTATTCTTTATGCCCAAGTACTTTGGATTTTCCAACCGACTAGCCTAGATCGTCAAGCACAGTCCGGTATCGGCTAACATCATTTGCTTAGTATGATCCTTGAGGGACCACATTCTCACTGAGTTTATGTTCCACTATAATAAATGTTTTTTATTATACACTCATAATAAACCCTTCTCGGTTTATTCTTTATGCCCATATACCTTAGGTTTTTCAATCGACTGGTCTAGATCGTCAAGCGCAGTCCAGTATCAGCAAACATCATTTGCTTAATATGATCCTCTAGGGACCACACTCTCACTGAGTTTATGTTCCACTATAATAAATATTTTTTATTATACACGCATAAGGCTTTTAAAGGCCACATAAACCCAACACCCAACACAACTAGCAACATATGTGCCGGAGTTGCCAAAAAAGTTAAAAAGTCTCAGGAAGGCCCCAAACAAGCACACATTGGAGTTAACATTAGCGGGTCCTCACATTTTTTTTTTTTTTTGTTGGACCTCACTAATAAAGGCCATGAGCTTTGGGATTAGTTGCTAAACAATTCAAGATGGCCACAAATGGCCCCAAATTGAGCCAAACTCTCATCTAACATATCACCAAGATATCCCTTAAAAATCAGGTTCAAGTAAATTGATCATGATATTTGTTCTACAAAATATTAACTTGTAATTAAGGATAGGAATACATAACATTTAACTAAAATTAGTTTTTAAGGAGATAAATGTTAAGGTTCTTATTGAGAAAGTGGATGTCTAGGGAAACTTCATTGGTGTCTATCTGCTCATACTTCATTGGTGCTCTTTTTTTTTGGACCAATATTAATAAACGTTATTAATGAAAGTAGACTACATTAATGAAATAACATCTTCGAACACCAACAATGAAGAAAGGGCGACACCCCTTTTTGTCAGAATATCAGTTAAATCATTAGACTTCCTATACACATGATAAAAAGGAGACCCTTAAAGACTAGCCAAGTCTAAGACTTGAAGCCAAACCTATTTCAACGGCAAGAAACTCTTTGTTCCTTATTACACCATCTAATAATATTCAGGGAGTCACCTTCCACAATGCATAAGATTCTTATATTTCTTTTTGATATATATTATTTTATAAACTTAGGACTAAATATCTTAGATGTATTCATGTGTAAAAGAAAATTTCTCTCCTATTTTGATAATCATTAACTTAGTTCTTATTCCCCAATTTTTAGATATTTTGGCCTTTGGGAGAAAAGGACTTTATATGTTTTAACCATCTTGATGTTAGAATTACAATAATAGAAATGCCTCTTGCTAGTATGCTCTTACATGATAAAAATGTATGTTTGCTCTCTTAGGAAAAATCCTACTTACTAGTATTTTTAGGACCCCAAAGTTTGGAATGAAAATTGATGGAACAAGCACATGGATCACTTTGAAAAAAATCCCATTCTAAAATTAAATAGCGTTGGGATTGTATACAATGAGATCATTTATTTTTGGTGCATGGAGGTCACAATTACTTACAACTATCCGATGTGAAATCTAACAGCTTGGGTGTGTCACAAAGTTTGAGAAATTTTTTTTGAACTTTGAGTTTGCTCAATGGAATAAATGCAGCCACCAATTTACATCCAATGGTCAATTAATTATGACCACCTTGTACCAAAAGTAAATAGTCTCATTATATGCTTTCCTAATTTAGATACCCCATTTTGTAGACAAATAATTTTGATTTAGGTGCTTCAGAATTCAAAATCTATTAATTTATTTATTGTTTTGGAAAATATTCATGATTTTAAAATGGATCCAAAAATTCTAGATTGAAAAAATCATCCTAGATGGTTCTTATGCACGAAGAAGCAAGTATGCATTTGGCTAACTAGAAGTGGCAGCGGGTCGAGTTGGGTTTGGGTCTAGCGGGACCCAAAGTCATAGGACCCAGACCCAAAAATATAATGTGGGACCTAGAACTGGACTCGATCTGACCTGACCCAAAATTTTTAAAAAATATATATTTAACTATTTTTTTAAATTAGGACCCAAAAATATATGTGGGACCCAGATCCGGACCCCAATAGTATTTGGATCCAAGATTTGAACTTAGACTCGGCCCGCTAGGTCCAAATTTTAGACCCATACCTGGATCTGGGTCGGGTCTACTATTTGGGTCTCAGGTCAGGTCTAGGTTCATTGCCACCCCTTGGCTAACATCAAATATAACATTAGGAAAAGATATGCTGGTTTGAAAGACCATCATGACCGCATATTTCGCACTGGAATAAATAAATATTTGTAGCTTTAAATGCTTTTTTCAATCTTATTTACTCATCCATCAGATTGATTTATTTGTTCTATTAAAAATACTAAGAGACCAAAAAAATACTAAAAGTCAATTGCCCATCAAAGTTAGTTTTTGGACTCTCCGCTTCATTGCCAAGAAGATCTATCATATAGGGTTACAAGGGCTGAAAGCGGTTTCTATAAGGTTGTAGCCTTTAGTAATGTAGGGCCACATAAGAAAGGGGTTGGACTCGTGGTGGTAACACCCCCCACACCTTAGTCGCACATCTAGTGCCTATTTGTTTGGACAGTGTAGATTTTGCACATAGAAACTGGGGCTTACGATACCCTAGACTAGGTGGAGGTGGGGGAGGAGTTAAATTTGGGGGTCGCATATCACTCTAGAAAACTTGGGGAGAGTGAATGACCACTTTTTGGTGTGATTGACTTGATGAAAGTGTAAGCCCTAAATTTGATTTTAGGATCATGTTAAGGGATTGAGGACTCGGAAGCCAATCTTATAAGAATACCTATCTACTGGATTTATCCAAAAAAAAGTAAAAAATCTCAGGCGGTGAAGAGAAACTTACATGGGTTTTGATCATGGAAAAAGTTTATATAAGGATGCAACCTTATAATATAGATCTACGGATGCACCTCAAAAATCCATCAGAAAAGGTAGTTTTAATGTTCAAAAGCCCTTTGATTGTTCATCTCGACATTGAGATGTATAACCATGAAAAATAAAAAGATTTTAAGTCTCAGAAATAGTGCATTTTACAACATATTATCTACACAATCCATTTTCAAGATTTTCATATGTTTATAAATCTACTTGATTTTAAACATTTTTGAAATTTAAACTTATGTAATTAGATATAAAAATAGATTTTAAGATAATCGTATTCAACATTTTACATCAAAATTATATACCATGATAAAATTTGAAGGCGCACCTTACCTCTACAGCTACGGATGCATCCGCATGCCAACTACACCCTTTGAACATACATGAAGACATTACCTCAAAAAGTGCCCACAAATAATAAGAGAAAATGGGGCCAAAAATTAAAACACTTCATGCTACATCACTAAAACTAATACAGCTAGGGACCATTTACTAGATTGGAGATCATGATGACCTCTTTATTACATATGCCTTTGTGGGTGTGAAAAGCAATCACTTGGAGATTCATCGTTAGAATTAGATCAGTCTCAAACATCTAGCCTCCTAACAAATTGGTTAAAAAAAAAAGCTTAAAATACGCAAAGAGATCATTTATTTTTAGTATAAGAAAGTCATAATCACTTTCATCAAATGAGATAATAAGTTGTTTATGACTATACTGATTCTTCTGGTAGAAGTGAAGAAACAATTTATGTCAAGGTAAGTGTCTACTGCTGAATTAGTATTAGGCTCAAGAGAGAAATAAATCCTTATTTTTTGACAGAATTTTTGTATATCTTTTAAGGTTTCTAGAGGCCATGTTAGCCATTCATCTCTTTGAACTGTTCATATCATCTTCGTTTTTCTTATGAGGCATCTAGAAGATAATGTTTTGTGCTTGAGACTTTCTCAACTGAAAAATTATATTGGGAACTATGCATACATTCTATCAAACTTTTCTACTCCTCTTAGTGCAGAAAAAATTTCTTCCAGCGGGCCAATAGTTTAGCTCGTGCTTTTTGAATTGGCCAGTGTAAATACATAATTTATCTTCCTTGTTTTCCCTTTTTAGATAGTTTGTATTTCTGCTTTGAGATGTCTTCCCTCTTGAGCAACTTCGTCAATCCATCGAAGTGATTATTTTTTTTGGCTAGGTTTCGACTTTTTTTGGTTTTCTTATAAAGCTTAATGCAACATTTGATGAGGATATCAGTAATTTCTCTTAGGGTGCAGTTGGCATACAGATGCATTCGTAGGTGTAGAGGTAAGGTGCACCTTCAAATTGTATCATGGTATATAATTTTGATGTAAAATGTTCTTAGGATTATCTCAAAATATGTTTTTATATCTAATTATAAAATTTTAAATTCTAAAAAATGGTTATAATCAAGTAGATCTATAAACATATGAAAATCTTGAAAATAGATGGTGTAGATAATATGTTGTAACATACACTATTTTTGAGACTTAAAATCTTTTTATTTTTCATAGCTATATAATTCGATGTGGAGATGATCAATCAAAATGTTTTTCAACATTAAAACTACCTTTTCCGATGGATTTTTGAGAGGCATTCGTAGTCCTAAATTATAAGGTAGCATCCTTAAATAAACTTTTTCCTCCTTTCTCTTATGGGAAAGGTTTCTATGCTTCCCTAGAAATTCTATCCTCCTCCTACCATCCAACTGTCCAATTTTGATCAAGAGAGTCATTCACCGTTTGATTTTAGATCCGACGTCTCAAAGTATTTTATTTTTAATTTTTTTATACAAAAATCTATGAATATGAAATTTTGTATGTGCCATCTTCTCATTGAGGTGCACCTATAAAAAAAATTAAAAATTATTTTTGATAAAATATAATGACTAAAATACCCCTTAAAACTTTCAAAGGTATTTTGGTAATTTTATTTTATTGATACTATTTTTTTTATATTTTTCGCTAGTGTGAGTTTAATAGAGGAACTAATTTGGTGTCAAAATAGTTTATAGGAAAAAATTTAAAATAAAATAGTATAGAGATGTGATTGGGGCAATCTTAGCCCTCAATTCAGAATGGACGATTGGATAAGGGGGAGCATTCAATTCAGAATGGACGATTGGATAAGGGGGAGCATTAACCTTTCATACTGTAAGGGAAGGGAAGCATAGAAAGCTTAATTTTGAACTCGGATCTAAAGTCGTGCTCTTTATGGTATGATTTCATATATATTTTTCGAGGGTTCCTTTCCTCTGTACACATGACGGGAACAAGGAAACTAACATTATATCATCAATGGCAGTGACTTTGAGCTTGGAGGAGGAAACCTCCATCTCTCTCACCAGTGATTTGAGTTTGAAGGACCTCTCTCACATCAGCGTTTAGAGTTTGAAGAAGGTTCTCTAATTCTCTCATCACTGCTCTGAGTTTGAAGAAGGACCTCCCTCTCTTGTATGCATTGTAGTTGCAGAGGGAGAAGAAGAAGAGCGATGAGATAACAACAGTGGAGAGAAGGAAGAAGAAGAAGAGCGATGAGATAACAACAGGAGAGAGAGAGAGAGAGAGAGAGAGAGAGAGAGAGAGAGAGAGAGAGAGAGAGAGAGAGAGAGAGAGAGAGAGAGAGAAGAGAAGAGTAGAGAAGACGAAGGAGAGGAGAGTAGAA
>NW_006497396.1:462520-506567 GCF_000471905.2 Amborella trichopoda
CTCCTTCCTACAACTACCTCCCTCCTACTACGTCTAGTAATACTTCTACTATTGTATAAGTACGTGTAAAGTACTATCTGTAGACTTCAAATAGTGACTCTTCTCTCTCTCTCTCTCTCTCTCTCTCTCTCTCTCTTACTTTTGTCATTATCATTATTGTTGATCTTGTTACTCTCTGTCTCTCTCGTACCTTTTCCTTTGGCTTATTTTTCTCTGGCTCCACTATCAGTCCAGCCAGGGATCTCATCCATTCCTAATGAAATCTATTTCCTTTATAGTTGGGGTTTCATGAGTGTTCTGCATTTTATATCCATAATGGTCTCCCTTTGTTTTTGAATTCGGGCAATATCTTCTATTCTCTGACTTTCATGGCCACTCAGTGAGGTATATGTTCTACTGGATAGGTGCTGGTTGTTAGGAATGACCTGAAGATGGGCAAAGGCAAGATTGCTGCTCAATGCAGGTATGTTTTGCATACACTACTTTTTTTTTTTTGTTTGAATTTTGGTTTCTCTTGCCTTCTCTGGGAGTTGTTCTTGGTGCCATTTTGTCATCCAACCATGTTGTCCAATCTGTAGTTTTGCTATAGTTATATCGATGCTTATTGTCTGTCGCTTGCAATCTTATGTTCATGAACTTCTTGCTCTGTAAGTGTGGTTCAATGACTAAGCATGTTAATTTAATCTGTTTGGGTGTACTTTGTGACGTTAAAATGCAAACTCAATTTAAAAGGCCAATGAAATTTGGACAGAATTATCTTATAGGAACGATTACCCGAAACTCAACGTTGCCTTATATAATCCTAGATTGCGGCATGATGCATGAGAGAAAACCTCGAGGGCATTCAAATGAAATTCACGGTAATTGGATGATTAGAAGAGCGAATACCATTTTGAGTGCCGGCTGACCCATAGAGAAAATTGGCTATCAATACCTATCTATGGATAAAGCATGATTCAATGGTTATATAAATGAAATTGGGGTTCAAATGACTCATTTAGTGCATAGGTATCTATTGTGCCAAGCTTGCTTAAAATCATTTGCAGCCGAGGTTTCCCCACAGCCTTGGTAAGAATATCTCCTTACTAATCTTCTGTTTTAACATATCGAAGACAAATGTCCTTTGTAGCAACCATTTTTCGAATGAAATGATGATCCACTTCTATATGCTTCGTTTTGTCATGCTGGACTGGATTATGAGCTATACTAATATCTGCCTTGTTGTCACAGTACAAGGACATTGACCTTTTTAGGGGAAAAGCAGGTTGTCGTAATTTTTAGCTAGAGTAATTCACATGCACCATGAGTCACATATCTATACTTAGCTTTTGTAACTTGATCTTGCCACTACTGAATGCTTTTTACTCCTTCAAGTCACAAGGTTCCCTCCGATAAAAATACAATATCCTGATCTCGACCTTTGAAACCAGCCCAGTTTGCATATGTATAGCCTTCAACTCATAAATGCCCATGATTAGCAAATAACTGTCCTCTTCCTAGTGATGATTTTAGATACCTGAATACTCTGATAGCAACCTCAAGGTGGATAGTTCATGGGCAATACATAAACCGGCCACAATCACAACATATGCAATGTCTGGGCGTGTTAGTAGTTGATCCACTAATATTTGAAACATACCCACATCCTTGAGAGCTTCTCCCCTTTGGTCATCAAGCTTGTGATTTTGTTCTGTAGGTCTATCAGCTGACTTAAGTAGATCAATGTATTGCATTTGAGAGATGAAAATTCATCTTTTTGACCTGGCCACTTCTGTTCTAAGAAAGAACTTCAGTGGGCCTAGATCTTTGATTTCAAATTCTCTCGCCAGTATACAATTAAGATTTTGGTGCTGGGCTTGGTATGTTTGATAAATAAGGTATGGTCAACATGACTTCAGGCATATCTGATTCTTTGGACAACCCCATTGAACTTCACAAACCAAGCCCGAGGAGATTGCTTTAGTTCATAGGTGGCCTTTCTCAGTCTACAAACTTGCCCTTTACATCCAAGTGCACGAAACCCAGGTGGGGGTACCGTCTATACTTCTTCTTGTAACTCCCCATGAAGGAATGCATTCTTAACATCCAACTGATGTAGGAGTCACTCTAAGTTAGCTGCCAAAGACAAAAGTACTCGAATGGAATTCATTTTAGCTACAGGAGCAAATGTTTCCTGGTAGTCTATTCTATAAGTCTGAGTATACCCCTTGGTAACTAGGCTTGCCTTGTGTCTTTGAATAGTACATCAGCCTTGTGCTTCACAATTTAAGCCCATTTCCAGCCAACCAACTTCTTCCCTTTGGGAGGCTTTACCAGCTCCCAAGTGCCATTCTTAAGCAACGCCTTTGTCTCCTCACACATAGCTGCCTTCCACTTAGGATGGGCTAAAACTTTTGTAACACAGGAAGGGATAGAAATAGAAGACAAAGGACACAAAAACATGATAGGAAGGAGAACATAAGAAACAAAATTGCTAATCGAGTGAGTAGTACAACTAAATTCACCTTTTGGTACAACAATGGGCTGATCCAATTGTTCACACTAAAAACTGATAAAAGTGGAATTAAGATTACTTGGTTTAGAGGTATGAGACAAGCTCTGAGGCATTGTCAGCTTTGGTAGTCTTCACTTCTTTTTGTTTCCGTTGGGTATAGACTTTTAATTCATTTTTTTCGACTCTAACATCATGAGGCTGCCCTCCACTGTCCTTTTGTGCTCTTGAGTTAGAAAAAATAGGAACAATAAGGGAACATAGAAGTCATATGATCTGAAGCGACAGAATCAATGATCCAAGACTATCCAGATGGATAAAGGGAGACATGGTTAGTAGAAGCATCAATAATTGAGTGGGCAAATGATGAAGTCGAGGTAGTTGGTGGGCCATCTAATAGTGCAAACAACCGACGAAGGCTCTCAATTTCCTCCTTAGGGATTGGGATCATTTCCCTTTGGACAGAAGGCCAGGATGTAGCTGCATTGGGTTGTACTTGACCTACCTCAATAGTTTGTGAACCACCAGGATGAAGCATTATGTGCATTGAATTGCTCAAGACAATTGAATTTTGTAGGTTGACCAACTAGATCCTAGCAATTCTGTTTGACATGACCAATCCTACCACAATGATTGTATAGCTTACTTTTATCTCCTTGATTGGGACTCCCTTAAACAAATTTTCGTGTTCCACTCC
Source organism: Amborella trichopoda (assembly GCF_000471905.2). The sequence continues at coordinate 465,709 of NW_006497396.1, forward strand.
CTTTATTGTTCTTAGGAGGCAATGAGGCAAAGACCAGAGTAGAACAATCCATTGGTTGTGTAGGCAACATGACACTCTTTCTACTTTCTTCACTTTTGATAAAGGAGTATACTTGATTGCGATATGGAAGAGTATCCCGACTAAGAATTTGACCCTAGTTAAATCAAACTTGGGGTTCAATCCAGTCCAGCCAAAAACTCAAAAGATACGATTTTGTTCAATTATCCCCACTTGCTGACAGGCTTGTTTAAACATTTGATAATGATCTAATTCCTCCCATAGCCTGCGAAGTAAAGAAAAATATGTTGCTAGAGACCGCTCCCCCTTTCGAAGATGAGATATCTTCTATCTCAGTTGTATACCTGGGACATTATTCCCAGATTCTTTTGCAGTCTGAAGAAGCAGGAAACCCCTACTAATTGAAGGTTGCATTGAGTGCAATAACCAAGACACTACAGTCAAGTTAAAATACACATCATTCTGGTTGAAGTCTCCTGCTCTGATACCAAGTTAAAATACCACAAACTAGTATGTTGGACTTTAAAGAAGTGCAAGGAAGATCAAGGTCTTGGAAGAGAAAGAAGTAGATGAGAGAGAGTGAGAGAGAGTCATGTGATGAAGAAAATAGATAATAGAAACACTGTCCTCCTGGACACCCATACCCTACTCAAAATATTTATTTTAATAATAAAGCATGAAGTACAAAAATACCCCTTAAGAAAAGGAAATGACAATATGTCCTCAAGGACTTAAACACAAGAAGAAATAGGTAAATACTTGATTATCCACAACAGTGTGTTGTATGAATATGGAAATATTGTGAAGCTCTCGTAACAATTGAAAGTGCAAGAAAGTTGCATGTGGTGACTGTTTTCTTACCTTCCTAGAAGCAATGCTAAAGTCCCTCTATATCACAATCTATTTCAGTGATTAAGAGCATAAATATTTCTTGGGATCTTGTTAGTTCCTTAACTAAAACCTTTTTGATTTACCTCCGTGTATTATTTGGAAAACACTTCCAAAGTAAACAATATTGTCATAGCTAATTCTTTATTGGAGTTTTACAACAACATCAATCCAATTGTAGCATTCTACACAAATATGAACCCATGTATTGGTATTGCATAATAATGGATCAGTACAAAACACGTGGCAAAGGTTCACATAGTTATGGAGGTTACTTCGATTGTTAAGGAGTCCCGCCCAGTCTAGGTTTACATATAAATTATTGTATTCTTATCAATTGTTTTTATATTTACCGCCTGCCCCATCAGAAGGAAGATATTACTGCATGAATCTCTTGACAGCTTCTGAAGCACCTTGGCGGGGTGGCTTTCTCATGGTCTTGGTTTTGCCTCGCATGTTTAATACATCGATTATAGGGTCCTCAGATGTGCACCTAAGGAGGCAATCACTTTTCTTAATCCAGTTTTTTAATTGTCTACCAGTGTTCAAGAAGGTGGATTCAGCCTGCATATAAAAGGGTGTTTTTAGGCCCTTGAAGATGATACAAGGGGGTTTTGCTGGGTTACGAAACTCCCTTGATTGAGTGTATAAAACATTTATTTTTATTTAAAAGCATTGTTTCACAATTTTGTTAATTATTTTTTTGTGCAGTTCAAACTTAGGCATACATGACTTTGAAACTTGAATTGAATGACTTACACCTAATAAAGTAGAACAAAAGCCTAATATGCTCGAGTTTATTGATATCCTTTTAGGATTGAGTTACTGAATCTTAATAAAATGTCAAAAAACTAAAAAAAGAAAATCCACAATTCAATAATGGAGGACAATCCAAAGCCAAAAATGGAAAAAAAGCAGAAGCATACAATGATAATCAAATTGAAAAAAAGCAAATAAAAATCCAATAATCATAAATATCATCCAACCCTAAACCAAAAAATGAAATACACTAACGTCTCAAAATCCAATTGAACTTGGCTTGAACCTATGACCTTTGGTTGCTGAAAGACCTCTTTTGCAACTAAATCAAGTATCAAAAAGTTTTGGATTGAATACTTTTTGATTTCTTTTGAAATCGTTGCAAGTTCAGAATTTTTTTGAATCTTCAAAAGAATATCAAAATTTTGGTTAAAGATAGATTTTCAAGGAGAAAATGATCACAAAAGGGTTTTGGAGGGCTAAAATGACCGGTGAAACCCTTGTCCCCCCTTTTGGGGAGGAAATTGTCAATTTTTTCCCATGGTTATCAAGTGTATGATCGGGTTGCTTAGGCAGTCCTAGGGTGCCTGGGTGGGTTCCCTTGTACATTTCCGAATGGGGCCCTGCCTTGGCCCGGTTCGGTTCAGATTGCCCCTTGGGCCGCCTAGGCAGCTTCAAATCGCTCCTTGGACCGCCTAGGCAGATGAATTTTCGTTCTACAAAACTCTGCATATATTCTAATGATAGGCATGTGACTGTGTCTGGCCGGATTCTCCTTTTTACGGCCTACAAGTAGGGAATCCATTCTTGAGCATGACAGCAGCCAAATTCTCATGAGTGTTTACAAAGGTGTCATTTTCCCATTCTTCTAGTTTCCCCAACGTACCCACCCAGAAGATTGTCGACTAGAGAACTTCAAAGCTGCCATGTTTCCATTCTGCTAGTTTTCCCAACTTACCCTCCTAGAAGATTATCGACTAGAGAACTCTCACAGGTTTACAAATTGATAATTTATGTAAAATGTGTTGACGGGACGTGCTATATTTTTTTTGGTTTTCTATACCTGTCATATTCCATTTTTTCCAGCAGTTCTTTCTTAGTTTGTCATAATTTTGATGAAATTCTATTATATGCCAGTTTAAGACGTTTACAACTTGAAATAGGAAAGGCTTTTATCTTTCTTGATGGTTGATTTCAATTTTTTAATTATCTACCATTTTTATTTGCTTTCAATGTGTTGATGGAATAACTGTATTTTGTTTATTACTATTATGTATTATTTCTTTTTTTTTTTCGAAACTTATTACGTATTATTTCTTACTATTTACAATTGCCTCAAAGTGTGGTTTCAATCATCTAAAGAGCATTCCTGCAATGAGACCAATTTCTTTACTTGTTGTATACTTGTAATAAATATATCCGGTGTTAATATTTGTATATCTAATCCCTTTATCTTTTTTGAGTTATAGAGATACCTCATGCTATTTGTTTATTTATACTCTTTTCTTTTGTTTTTGACAGTCATGCAACTTTAGGGCTTTACAAAAAGGTTGTCTCCAGGGCACCAAAAGCATTGGAGAGGTACCTCAAATGCTGCCATACTTTAAATTATTTCCCTTGAATTCTTTGTATTGTAAATCATGCTGAAATATTGAGCCTATACCTATTTGTCTTAGTTTTGGACGACTTAACTAGGCACCTACAAGATGAGACCCGAAATGACGTCAACACAAAGTTAAATCTTTGGAGGGATGCTCTAGAATCTAAAGGTTTTAAAATTAGCCGGACTAAGATAAAGTATTTGGAATGCAAATTTAGTAATAATAAGAGTAGAGACAAGGAAGTAGTTAAGATTGACGATCAAGAAATACCATAAAGAGCACACTTTCGATATCGTGGGTTGATAATACAGGAAAATGAAGAAATTGAGGAAGATGTCGCACATAAATTAGAGCTGGGTGGGTGAAGGGGAGATATGCAACTAGAGTTGTTTGTGATCGCCACATACCAATGAAGCTGAAGGGCAAGTTCTATAGGACACCTGTGAGACAAGTTTTACTTTATGGTGCGGAATGTTGGGCGGTCAAGAAACAACATACCCATAGAATGAGTGTATAGCTGAGATCAGGATGTTGAGATGGATGAGCGGAAAGATAAGAAATGATACAATTCGAAATGAATACACTCGGGAGAATTGAGGGGTGTGATGCAAAAGAAAAATATTTAAAAAAAGATTTAGTATTATCATTTTTTATTTTTCTTAGGGATATGAAGAGATAAGTTAGGAGGGCCTAAGTTTGGTGCGTGATTTGTTTGGGAAGGTTTATCTTTTTAGTTTAGGGAATAACATATAAATAAGGTAAAGATCTTTTGGTTTAGTAAATGATTAGTGGTAGTTATCTTTTACTCTTAGAAAGGCCAATGTGGAAGTTAGAAAGAGAGAAAATAGGGATGGTATGTGAGAGAGAAAAGGTTAAAGAGAAAATAGGGAAGAGAGATAGAATAGGGGAATGTATGTAGAAGAGAGAGAATTATCTTTGGATGGTGTGTGAATAAGATTCCTATTAGGAATAGGTTTTTAGAGGCGGGCGTCCTTATCTTGGAAAGAGAAGATAGGGGTATAGGGAGTATGTGACTTTGAGAGGAGAAATAGAGTTTAGTTTTAGGTTATTTTTTTTTTATTTGTTTGTTTATTTTTTTTTTAAAGTCTATTTAAAGGGAAGAAGTCCCTATTGTAAAGAATAGCGACTAAAAATTGAGTAAATTGATCTTGAGAAAAGATTGTTTTTGGGGTGGATTCTCATGCAGACCTTGAGAGAGGGTATATTCTCTCGACCTTTTCTTTTTTATTTTATTGTTCCAGTTTTATTTTCTCCCTGCATCAGTTGGTATCAGACCAAGTAAGATCTAGAGATTCAACGGTTACGATGTCGTTGAAACCTGCTCTTACATTCGAGGATATATTGCGACAACTCATGGATTATATGGGTCAGCAAATTCAGGAGAGCTTGAATATTATGTTGGAGGGTATCCGATGAGAAATAAGTAAAACCATTCAGGGGATGCAACGGTTGGATCTAAGGTTGCAACGATTGGAGGACACCATTCATCAAGAAGAGGGCGCTTGCAACCTCAACTTGGCGCCAAATCTCACCGTAGAGACAAATCAAGCTTCTCGACCAACCCGGGCTGCTGATCCAGAACGTTAAGAAGAAATATGCAGACAAGATCCGCATCCTATAGAGCAACCACGAGATTTCGGTAGAATGTCGTGGTACGCTCCACATTGAAGCTTTTATTGATTGGTTAAGTGCAGATGGGAATTATTTTGAATGGAGTGGATTGCCAGAGGAACGTAAGGTTAAACTTGTTGCTACTATGCTCTGCGGGTCTATTGCAGCCTGGTGGGAGCAAGTTCAACAATCCCGACTTCGTAGTGCAAAGGAAAAATTATTGACTAGCAAAAGATGAAAAAGAAATTGAAAGAAAATTTTCTCTCTATTGATCATGAGCAAATTTCTTTCAAGCACTTCAAAATCTTCGAGAGAATGAGAAAAAAGTGGAAGATTATACTGGGGGGTTTTATCGATTAGTTGCTTGAAACAACTTCCAAAAGACAGAAGGACAAAAGGTTGCTCGATATGTAAATGACCTTCAACCAACCATTAGGGATGAAGTTTTTCTACATCGGCCATGGATTTTAAGTGAAGCTTTTCAAGTTGCTTTACGAGTAGAAACTAAACATCCAGGGAGCAGTGATAAGTGATTTTACACCTAGAAGGAGGTTTCGTGCCAACCAAAATTTAATGAAGAGAAAAGGGGCACTACAAAATTCACGTGTTATTGATGTAACAAGCTAGGGCACCGTGCATATGAATTCCCAAAAATGACGTTGGAGGTACACTTGGCTAAGGAAGCGGATAAAGTTCTAGAAGAAAATCAAGTTCAAGAGATAGTCCTGTATGGTGATGAAGGGGATCCACTTTGAGTCAAGCTCGAGGTCGAGCTTCTTCCAACCCGGGGAGAATGATGTAGAAGAAAATTCAAAAAAAGATTTCGTATTATTATTTTTTATTTTTCTTAGGGATAGGAAGTGATAAGTTAGGAGGGTCTAAGTTTGGTGCGTGATTTGTTTGGGAAGGTTTATCGTTTTAGTTTAGGGAATAACATGTAGATGAGGGAAAGATATATTGGTTTAGGAAATAATAAGTGGTAGTTATCTTTTACTCTTAGAAAGGCTAATGTGGAAGTTAGAAAGAGAGAAAATAGGGATGGTATGTGTAAGAGAGAAAAGGTGAGAGAGAAAATATGGGAAAGTATGTAGAAGAGAGAGATTTATCTTTCGATGGTGCTTGAATAAAATTCTTATTAGGAATAGGTTTTTAGAGGGGGGTTGTCCTTATCCTGAAAAGAGAAGATAGGGGTAGAGGGAGTATGTGACGTTGACATGAGAAATAGAGTTTTGTTTTAAGTTTATTTTTTCCCCCCTAAAGTCTATTTAAAGGGAAGAAGTCCCTGTTGTAAAGAACAAAGAATGAAAGTTGAATAAATTGATCTTGAGAAAAGATTATTTTTGGGGTGAACTCCCTTGTAGACCTTGAGAGAGGGTATCTTCTCTCAACCTTTAAAAGTTTATATGAGGTTGCAACCTTATATGTAACTATGGATGCACCTCAAAAATCCATCGGAAAATGTAGTTTTAATGTTGAAAACCCTTTGATTGATCATCTCGACATCGAGATGTATGAGCATGAACAATAAAACGATTTTAAGTCTCAGAGATAGTTCATTTTACAACACATTATCTACACCGTCCATTTTCAAGATTTTCATATGTTTATAGATTTACTTGATTTTAACCATTTTTGAAATTTAAAATTTTATAATTAGATATAAAAATAGATTTTGAGATAATCCTAAGAACATTTTACATCAAAATTATATACCATGATAAAATTTGAAGGTGCACCTTACCTCTACAGCTACAGATGCATTCGTATGCTAACTGCACTCTTCTGTTTTTATTTTTATTGTTCCAGTTTTATTTTCTCCTTGCATTAGTGTGGCACCAATAGGTGATACGATGATTGGATGAGGGAAAGTAGACTTAGGTGGGCTGGACATGTGTGGCACAGACCCAGTATAGCACCTATTAGGAGATGCGAGTTCGTTCAAGTGGAAGGTTTAAAAAGAGCAAAGGGTAGGCCCAAAAAGACATGGTTAGAAGTAATGAGAAAAAATATGAAGACTTATGGCCTCACTGAGGGTATGATCCTCAATAGAGCAGAATGGCGGACCCGGATTCGTGTAGCCGACCCCAATTAGTTGAGAAAAGGTTTTGATGATGATGATACAATCATTTTGAAAGTTCAAATGGCTTATGCTTATAATGCAGCCACATTGTAATTCATGTTTGAAAAGAGTGCCTCTTTTCTTTTCTTTTTGGATTCTTAATGTTAATGTTGGTGCTTGTCCTATAGAAGAAAAGCCTTTAGGGGGTGCTTGTCCTATAGAAGAAAAGCCTTTAGGGATCCCAAAACTGAAGTCTGGCTAATAAAATTTATCTAGAATTCTTTGAGTTTTCAATTTACTATTATTAGAAATTCAAGGAAATTAATTCGATCTGCTATTTATATTATGGAAATAAAAACGGGTCTTTGTCAATCTTGTTATGTTGCTATATGATGCATGAAGGAAATATGGGAAATTAAGTCCACCCTTTTTCCGAAACTTAAATAAGTAAAAGTATCAATATTGGAGAAAGAACATCAACCCCAGAGAAGAAAAACTTTCTTCCTTAATAAAATAAAATTTATTCCAATAACATATATCTCCCAAAATGTGACATCCATCATTTTATAAGCCTATGAAACCCTAAATTAACTTGAAACACAAGTAGACAATTAAGACTCTAAAATACCCCTAAACAATACAAAAATTTCAAAAATACACTGGTAAATAGTAACACGTGAACAGTACCATGAATAGTACTTGTGAATAGAAAATAAAAAAATATAAGAAAATTCTTGAAATCCCAAAAATAACTTAAAATCCTAAAAATAAAATAAAAATATATCCTTTAAAAATGAATAGAAATTAAAAATAAGTATAATTTTTCCCTCCATCATTCTCCCCTAGTTGGAGAAAACGCGTTCTCGAGTTTTGAAGTGTGCTCATATTGTGGAAATGCGGTCCAGCCCTCGTGAAACAATTTTCCTATGTATATTGAGGATTCGATACAAATTTATCAAATTTGGTTATTCTTGAGCTCCCATTGATCGTGTAGGAACCTTCAAACTCAATTTTCTATACTTTAGAGGTTTTCTCGACATCAATTTTATTACTCTTTGAAACCAGGGCCACAATTTGCAGATTTTGAGTCTGCCATGCTTCCACTACACTACTCTGATTCCAATGCCCTAAATCTCCTAAATGTTCTACTTCTTTGATATCCTTAAGATCTTCAACTTTTTCTTCATTAAAGATCGGTTCGCCCACGAAATCTTGATCATTATCATAGATTGGATCTCTTACACGATCTTGTTTATCATCTAAGTATGTATCGAAAATTGATGGAAAATCCCTATCTACAACCTGCGGATTTTCGATACAACCTACGCCAAAATCACAACCTTGTTCTCCTTCAAATCATATAGATCAACTAAATCCCATGATCTACTCTTCCGAACATGAAGGTCCCAACACTGAGTGCGTGTATAGAACAGGTGGTTGAAGGCAACTTCATCATTCCACTCCAACTCTGAGTCGGACTTTGATTCGCGCCATTCTCCATAAAAGATCTTCACGATTTGGATCTATCAGTGTGGATTCCTTTTCGTTTAGGACACGTTGTTGCTGGCCTCGCTTGCGCAACAATAGCTCTGTAACCATCTCCGTCAAGTTGTTAATTTCCTTGTGTAGTTGGATCAGATCGGCATCCTTACGGCTAAGACCTCCACGAGAAGCCATCACAATCTCTAGCCGTCTTTGAACCATGCTTTGATACCACTTGATGTAGGAAGGAAGGTGGGAAATTAAATCTACCATTTTCCTTCACCTTAAACAAGTAAAATCAACAATATTGGAGAAAGAACATGGCTGTAAATCACGTCAAGAGAAGAAAAACTTTTTTTTTTCATAAAATAAAATTTATTCCGATAACATAGATCTCCCAAAATGTGACATCCAACCTTTTATAAGCCTATGAAACCCTAAATTAACAAACCCAAGTAAACAATTAAGACTCTAAAATATCCCTAAACAATACTAAAATTCCAAAAATACCCTGTAAATAATAACATGTGAACAACAACGGTGAATAGTGCCATGAATACTACTCTTGAATAGTAAATAAAGAAAAATATAAGAAGCCCTAAAATCCCAAAAAAAATTTAAAATCCTAAAAATAAAATCAAAATATACATCTTTTAAAATTGAGTTGAAATTAAAAATAAGTATAATTTTGTCCTCCATCACTGTGTTAGTTCATTATTCGATCTCCTAAAAACATATTCGTAGATGGCTTCTTGTAATGTCGAAATGAGAAAGTTTTGATATTAGGATTGACATTATTGAATCCTATATAGTATAAAAGTTCTTCCATATGTGCTTTATTTCTAGGGTCATAGTTTAGGGATACATGAGTCCAAAAACTTATAAGGGCTAAATATTTTTCTTTTTCCAATTAATTGTATTTGCTTTTGATTTTGTAAGCAAAGAGATCTATAGATCTATAGATTTATAACATGCACATACACATTTAGGCATATGATAGGGTTTGTGTTGTCCCTCAAAGAGCACCAGTCTGGTGGGCAAAGCGATGATGGCTGATTTTTTAGTCTGGACGGGTTCAGATGCTGAGATGCTTTTAAAATCTCTAAGAGCTGGGAATGTCGGTGGCTCAGAATTCTCGGGATTGTTCCGTTGGAGGGAGGAAGAAAGGAGAGCGCATGTTTGTTTGTTTTTATTTGTGTGTGTGTGTGTGTGTGTTGGGGGGGGGGGGGTTATTGCGGTTTATTTCAAAGGTTGTGCACCTGGCGAAATGAATTGGGATTGTTCCCTCTCTATTATAGTAATATGTTTACAGATGAAGACAACAAAGAGATGAAAGACAAACAAAAGCTGAATCAAATATAGTTAGAGATGGGCTCTGGTGAAGGCTGCTGATGTAGAGAGCCTTGAGAATAGTGTACTCAGATGAAAATGTATCACTTAGTAAGGAGCAGAACTCACAATGGGATTTGGGATGCCAGGATTAGCGATGGAGACCTGGGTCTGTGTTTTCTAGGGCATTTGTCAATGTTTGTGTTGGGCTTTGTACCTTTGGTATGAGTTTTATTTTTATTCATGGGACTATTTAGGCTTGAAACAAAAAAGAAATTTCCAATGCAAAACACAAAAATAAAGCTTAAATTGGATTAAAAAAAAAGAAAAAGAAATTGCCCAATGAAGTGCTGAGCTTCCAGCGGAACATTAGTATTAACATGTAGTCTCAATGCTTTTGTGGCCGCTTCATTTTGTGTCAGTTTCTGTTTTGAATTCCATAAAAAGTGGTGTTGTATTTAGGTTTAATTAAAACAGGTATTTTCTAATTTTTTCACACACAAAACAGCAGCATTTCTTGGATTTGTGCACACCTATGAGGGCATAAAAAGTGGTTCCGAAAGAAGCCACCAACACATACGTTTCATCCAAAAAGCCACCTAAAATGCATGTGATTCGCATTTTGGTGCAGCATCCAGACATGCCCTTAAACTTGCAGTATCTTTCCTTTTGTTATCACAATACAATTTTGATGAATCATTGTTCACTGAGTAGTTCATTCTTTTGTTTAAGGTGTTTCTCTGTTCGTTTTATCATGTATCAAACCATATATTTTTGCTCTCTATATAATGTTTCCTGAAATATTCTGTTCTATGTCTCAGAAATTCTATGCTAAACTTTTGTGCAACCCTATTTTTGATGCTGTTGTTCATTTCAGGTGGGAAATGAATGGTCAAGTTAAAGTGGTATTGAAGATTGAAAGTGAAGAGGAGTTGCTGGTTCTTCAGGTATCAGCGACCCGGAGATATTGCTTGTTGACAAAAAAAAAAAACAGGAAAAATATTTCTTCGTAAATGTTGTTTTAGAAATTTTGACCTAACATCAACAGATGATTGGGCTTTCTGTTGATGAAAGAAAAATGATACGAATTGCCTTGAGTGTCTTATGCTAAGCTTAAATGGATGATATTGTGTCACCGAAAGTGTTTGAATATATGTTATGGAGGCATCTCAGCTAGTTACAGCATTGTATTTTTCAAAAATAAATTAGTCACATTCCTTCAACATATGGACATGTATCTTTTTTTGGGTAAATTACGGAAATGTATACAATAGGACTATTTGTTTTTGACACAAGGAGGTCACAATCATTATTGATTGTTAGATGTGAAATGGGTGGTTGGCAATGTGTCTTTGACTGGGCACAAAGTCTAAAAAATTTCTCTAATGTTGTGACACACTTCAATCTGTTGGACTTTACACCTAGTGGCTAAAAGTGATTGTGACCTCTTTATACCAATAACCAAAAGTGGATGGTCTTGTAGTATACAATGCCTTAAGATATACTAAATAGCAGTTCTGGTCGTGTATTGAATGCTTACAGTTGGTGTGCACTTTATTGACCTTAAGCATTAGAGTTAGATAATTTCCTACACGCAAAAAAATTGGATGCTGATAGCTCAATAGACACTTCACAAAAGGGCTATATTGTGTTATTCTTGGTGATTGTAGTAACTATTAGCCTTGGGATTTGTTCCTCTCTGGATACAATTTATATTTACTTTGTAAAGGTTGTGTACATGATAGTGTCTCTTAGCTGTTATAGTTTCATCCACCAAACCTTGGGGATTCTAATTTAATGAGTTCTGTGTTTGATAGTATTTATCTACTTTCGTGACAATATGTTTTCTAATGAGATGGTGCATGGACACAATGGGTTCCACTTCTCCACAAAATTTCCTCTTTTAGGGGTTTGTTCTACATCTTGCTCAAAACCCTAGGTGATCTAGGGTTTCACGTGGATTCATAGGTTCATGTATTTGATTTACATATCTGAGAGTTTCTCATTGGGATTTGAGTATATGATAGCCAGATCCAAGTGTCTCTTGATTCCCAAAAACTGATCTCTGTATTGAAGTCAAGATATGATAGCTTCAATTTTTCCAAGCTACAAATTTGAATGTCTAAATTCAAGGGTTTTATTTCAAAAAATTCACGTCTAACTGCTACTATAGGAGTTTCTCATGCAGCGAGTTGCTTGGCTTGCGTTGCTCTGATATGCATCTCATATTCGCTTCCCTTGATTAATTTTCTTAGTTGATTTTTTCTAATTCTATATAGTAAATAGGAGTCACCTTGTTGAAGCATTTGATTCTTCATCTTTTTATATATTCCCCAAACTACCACACAGTTTGGAGGAGTCAATGTAGTTCTATTTCTTGTCATCTAATTAATGGGGCTTTCTTGTTATAGGCGAAAGCAAAATCCCTGAAGCTGCCAACGCACATTACGATTGATGCAGGGAGAACTCAAATTGCACCAAGTATGTTGCATAAAGTCAGTGTATATATGGTATTTGTAAATCTATTGCATGAGATATTGCTGCTTTCTGAATGCTTTTGTTGTTCCTTTCACTTGCTTATACTTCAGTTTAAAAAAGTAGGTTTATTTAACCTCCTTTCATTTTTTTTATTTTTTCCTGCAGATTCGAGGACTGTGATGGCTATTCTTGGTAAGATTGGTTTTCCCGCTTAGTTCTCTCTGTAGTAGGCTTTGTAGCTTGTTTATTAGAACCAATTCAAGATATTATTGTAAAAGACAGGCTTTCAAGCTTTCTTTTTTTCTTCGAGTAAAACTGACAGTCATGGTTTAAAGATTCTAGTTTCTTTTTGTCAAGTGTTTTGTGAGCGTTGCCTTCATACTTTTTACCTTTTTAATGATGCGAGTTAAAGTGGATGATTATCAGACCTCATTATTTCACTCCGTAGCTCTGAGGCATTCCTTATTTAAAAGATTCTTCCCCCTTTGAGACAATACCTGTGTGAACATGTGTATGAGAGAGAGAGAGAGAGAGAAAGAGAGGTCTTTTTGTGGCGAGGATCAATATGTGTTCTGCCGTGCGGATACATAATATTCTAGTGGTGCTATTGGGCATTCATAGGATTCATTATATTGTTCCGTGTTCTGCTCCTCCACCTGAATCAATGAATGTATCTATGAATAAATAGGGTTATTAATCTTCTGTGATGGTACAATAAATCCTTTATGATATTGATTTGTATCCGATTGGAAATCCCTAACCGGCATCCAAGAAATGTCAGGTTTGGATCAGTTTTTAGTGAGAGAAACAATCCAAGGTAAGTGTATCATGTTCATGGGGAGAAATTGGAACTTGGGGAGGCATTTATATCATTATACGTAGTTATGAACACAAGTATGCTATTTATCGTTGTACAACAATAGACGCTCTCCCACCTTTCTAGAGGTTGGAGCTGTAAATTTTGTTTGTTCAATTTGTGAAACTCACAAGAACTTCACTGCATGGAGAGAGAACCAAACTTTGTTCCTATACTCTAGCTAAAACAAACGGGATTGTATACAATGAGACCATTTACCTTTAGTATAGGGGTCACAATTACTTATAACCATCTAATTGTGAAATATAATAGTTTGGGCTGTCACAGTTTTTGATGTAAAATCTCTTGCTGAGAATCTGTGTCTTTATTGAAGACATGGGACAGAACCGAAAAGCACATTCTTTTTAATTGACTGAGTTTGTGAAACATGTTATCATCCTTCTTCTGAATAGCAAAGTCTTGAAGAGATAACTTGCACGAACTTTGTTATTTCTTCTCCTGATAAATAACTCAAGGCAGTTTTTTAATTTTTGGTGAAATTCCAGATTGACTCGACTTGAACTTGTGCAGGACCCGCAGATGCGGTCGATGATGTAACTGGAGGATTGAAGCTTCTCTAATGATCCACTCACAACATTTCATTCGGTAATGTAAGCAATATCCCTCACCGGCATCCAAGAAATGTTGGTTATGGATCAGTTTTTAGTAAGACAAACACTCTTAAGGTAAGTGCATCATGTTCATGGGGAGAAATTGGAACTTGGGGAGGCATTTATATCATTATACGTAGTTGTGAACACAGATATGCTATTTATCATTGTACAACAATAGACTACACTCCCTCTCCCACCTCTCTAGAAGTTGGAGCTGTAAATTTTGTTTGTTCAAATTGTGATACTCACAGCAACTTCACTGCGTGGAAGGAGAACCAAACGTTGTTCCTGTGCTCTAACTAAAACAAACGGGTTGTATACAATGAGGTCATTTACCTTGAGTATAGGGGATCAGAATTACTTAGAACCATCTAATGTGAAATATGATAGTTTGGGTGTGTCGTAAAGTTCGAAAAAATTTCTTTTGAACTTTGAGCTTGGTCAATGAAATAAATGCAGCCATCCAATTTTATATTCAATGGTCAGGATTAATTGTAACCACTTTGTAACAAAGGTAAGTGGTCTCATTATATAGTTTCTCAATGATGCTGCTGTTGTTGATGATGAACTAAAACAAAAAAAAGAGACAAAAAGGGGAAAGTTTGAACAATTCTTCTAGCTAAAACAAAAAAAAAGAAAAAGGAAAAAAAAAGAAAAAAGAAAAGAAAGTTTGAGAAGTAGGTACGCAATGTATTTGAACCTTTACGTGTGAGCTCCTATCCAACACTGTTTTAAAAATTTGTGACTGAGGCACGGACTCGCTTGAGTTACTCGGATTTCGTTAGGGTCTGGATATGGATGACTAACCCTAAACAATAAAAAAGGGCGCCCCTTCATATTCTACTGGAAGATGTAGTTGTGATCAAATGGATCTATAAAATCTTGACAGTTTTAAAATAATATATTACAAGTTATGTTATTTTTAAAACTTTAAATCTCTCTCTCTCTCTCGTCCTTTTCATATCTATATATCTAGAGGTTAGGATGATCAATTAATATTTTTTTCAAAGTTAGAACAATTATTTCTAGTGGATTTTTTAGTTTCACCTTGCTTTGACTAAGGACCATACCTTATATAATTTTAAGGATCAGGCCTTATATAATTTTTCTCCTTATTATCTATAAAATTATCAATTTTTATTCTCCTGGCTTAAAAAGTATCAGCTAGACAGAACTTTTTGGTGGGGGTAGAAGAGAAAAAAGTATTATTTATATGCCAAAAGATATTCCACTCATTCGGTAGTAGAATGTGCATTTATCCCTTTGGGTAAAACCTCTAACCTCTCCTAGAATTAATTTTAGGACCTCAGATTTTAGGGATATAACCTCTCAACCCATAAATTAGTCTCAATAAAAAACAAAATTTAAGTATACCTACACTTGAAAAAATAATGTCTCGAGATTAAATAAAACTATCCAAATTTGTGATGGTGAAATCTAGATGGTGGAAAGCTCAAATTTCAATTTCTTTTTAGAATAATTGTCTAGCAATTCTTTAGTGGTTCCCAAAATTTCATAACAAAAAGATCTCCTGGGTTGGGTCTTTTGATCAAGGGAGTAGAGAAAAATCTCTCTGAGTTAGATTTTTTGTTCGAGGGAGTAGAAGTATAGCTATATTTTGGAGAAAATATAGTGTTTGGGACCGATGGCCTCCCTGAGGGTATGACCTTTAATCGAGCAGAATAGCGGATTAGGATTCGTGTAGTTTATTTCTATTATTTGAAAAAAAGCAATCTCAATTAATCGAGAAAAGGCTTTGACGATGAAAATTCGATCGTAGTTGAGAAAAAGCTTTAACTAATAATGAGAAAACATAGTGTTCAGGCCCTATTTATTTAGTCTTTTTGGCTTGTAGCAGAGTATTTGCGCCAAATTTGGAACCATTTAAGTGCCCAAAGGCCTAATTTTAGTGCCCAAAGGCGTCCAAATGAGAGAGGGCGGCGGACACTACAGCGATCTACCCTACATGATGCCATGGCCAGCTTCGCGGGATGGTGCGTGTATGTTATGATTCTGATTTAGCGGTTGATGATATGCTCCTGCGGGAGCATACAATCTTTAGATATTAAACCTTTCGCTTCTAATCGTAAAAGTGCTTCCCCGCGACTTTTGACGCGATGTAAATCCTTCGGTGTTTTTCTCTCTCTAAAGTGATCGCTTTCTCGTCATTTCGGAGGCCTCTCTCTCTCTAACGCCATCTCTCTCTCTCTCTAAATCTCAACAATCCTTGTTTGGTCTATTGAGGAATTCATTGTTCTGAAACGACATGGAGGAGCCTCCTCCCTTCCAGGAAGCCTCACGCTGTGACGTCTGCAAATGCAGCTTCAATACTTTCAGGCGCAGAGTACTTCACTTTCCATTCCTTCCTCTTCTCTTCTTCTTTTGATTCATTATCATCATCGGTGAATGTTTTTTTTGTTTCTGTTTTTTGTTTTTTGTTTTTTTTTGTGGCTTCATTAGCATAATGTCTATCGATGAAATTCATGCCAAGAAATGACAAAAATAAGCAATCAATTAGTTTTATTTATTTATTTATTTATTTTATTTATTGATGTTAAGTTTTTCTTGCAATCTGACACATGAATAATAATATAACCATACTAGGAGTAGGAGAAATTAATTGATCTGGTGTAGTATAATAAACGCAGCCACTGGAATATATCATGCTTTCTATTCTGCAAAGAGAAAAGAGAGCTGGAGATTCTTCGGATTCAATTGCTTTTGCTGCTTTATTTAATTTCAATCACCTTCCTACTTAGAACTTAGGATGGTTGAATCAGTGAGGTCCTTCCTTTAACTTTACCATCAAGATGAATGTTTTCATGATTTTGGTGGCATATATCCTAAAACAAAAAACGACGTGGCTCTCACTTGAATGACGCTCTTTCCTTTTGTTTTCTATTAGGAAAAAGGCTAGATTTTGTATTATTATGTTATACAAGTGTTTCTTTCCATCCAAACGACCCAAACTGTAGCAGCCATAGCTGCAAGGCACAAGAATAGGCTTGCAGTTGGCAATGAGGGGATTATGAAAGCCTGAAAGAGTTGACAGATGCACACTTTGACATCACTAAGATGCATTGGAATATTTAAAGGAGGCGTGGCCTTATTTTACTGGCCTTAGTGCAGTGGAGGAATAGTGCTCATTGCTTTCTTCAGCTAACTTGCAGATGGCACATTTATTGGGATGGCGATCCCTTTGTTTTGGATTTGTTTCATGGTTAGGATGTTTTACAGATGACTAGCCACAAGAAATCTTGAATTTTGGGTGGGATGGGTTTCAGCTAGGCTCTATTTGCCATAGTGGGAAGAGGGGATAGCTGTTGTTGCAAGGCATGATAGAAGGAGGCAACAGTGGACTTGCCTGAAGAGGAAGGTGCCCATATGATCTTCTCTGGTCTGTCCCTTAGTAGAAAGTTTGTTTATAGGAGAGTTGATATGCCTCGAGCACCGGTTTTTAATAGTTGTGTAGAGCTCTTCTAAAGTTTGGACTCCATACCTATGAGTTCCCAAGAGTTTTAAAAGTGAGTGCTACTGTGATATTCTGGTAGGTAGCGATGAGGAAGAGGGCTGGGAAACGATCTTGGAAAGTGGCTCTACCAAACCATAAAGACCCAAACTTTAACTCGGTCACCACTTTTTCCCTGAAGCGAACGTTGCCACAAAATTTGCTAAAACTAGCAATAGTAGACCATAGCCTGGAGGATCCTGAATTTGTTATTGCCCTAGGGAACCAGCTCAAAGCCTTGGTATGATATTTGTGAGAGACCACATTTTGTCATGATACTTTCTTGGCTTGCAAAATGCCACCACCATTTTCGAGGGTGGTGAATTAGAGACATTTGATAAATCGGTAATTAGAGAGGGTGGCTTCGATGAGCGTCATGCCCTTCTAAGGTAAGAAATATACCTTTCCAAGCTCCTTGTTTGAATCTTTCTACTATGGCAACTCGTATCTATTTTTGACGTTTTCCAATGCAAAGTGGCAAACTGAGGTATTTGGTTGCAAGATACTTGACACCTCAACCCAGATGTTTTCAAGAATCTGAATTGTTTGGTTGTTAGTGGCAATTCCCGTGATTTTTGACTTGACCATGTTAATCTTGAGGCCTGTCACTGTTTCATAGCATCTTAAGAAGACCACTGAGGCAGCATCTTAAGAAGACCACTGAGGTAGGACTTGTTGTTAGGTCGCATCTCAAAAGATGAGGGTCTCACTAGTGCTTAGAAGGTGGGGTACCATAGTACCCTGGTTTCTCCACCATAATCACAATTAAGAATGGGGAGAATGGGGAAGAGACACCTGTCATTGCTCTAGATAAGGATAGAAAAAAATGTGTGGAGATACAACCAGTCGTCTATAACCTACATTATTCTCCAAAACTCATTTTCCCCAAGATTTCATCTAGCAGGCCGCATTCGATATGGTCATAGGCTTGCTGTCAATCAAGCTAAAGGACCACATCCCTGTTGCGTTGTTTGTAAGATGTCTAGAATGGATACAATCATGAGTGACATAAATCCCATCCAATTTTTGCGTATCATTAACAAAGGTCCCTTGAGAAAGGGGAGATGAACCATTGCAAGACCTTGTGAGGCAGGAAACAAGAACCTGTGGTAGTAACTTATAGGAGCTATTGAGTAAACCGATGGGGGTGGAGCATAGGTGGTTAGGGGGGCGGATGGCTCAACATAACGTCCCACCCTCCATTCTCACCATCAACAATTCAAAAAAAAAAAAAAACAAAACTTATAGGGGCTTGGAATCTTTGAGGTCTTCGGCTCCTTCGATTTTGGGTAGAAGGGCCACGAATGTGGCATTCATGGCTTGGTGGATTCTACCTTTGTGATGGAGAATGCATTAAGGAAGCCAAGTGTGTGGGGCTCGAAGTATCCCAAAAATGTTTGAATGGAGCTGCTAGGTAATCATAAGGACCAAGAGCCTTATCTTGCCCATGGCCCTTGATTTCTTTGTTAGAAGGGAGGGTATGGAAGGTTAGGTCTGCCATTCTCTGTTTGAAGCCTCTTTGTGGCTTTGATAATTGCTTTTTTGGTCACAGGGGGGCGGTCATAAAGCTGATTTCCTTCGCCTACAATTGGCAATTTTTTCCTCCAATGCTGCATAATGACAGATTACTCTGATTTCACCAACCCATGGAAAGAGGCTTGTAGCATTGACTCAAACCGGGAGAGTACTTGAGTTTAGGGCTCCATATTCTCCGCATGAATTTGCACTATGATGAGGAATGAATCACTGGCTCATTTGTTTCATATAAACAAATGTATGAGTATCCAAACTGTCAACTAGCAGGTGATTTTTTGTGAAAAGTGGTACTCTTAAGAGGGTTGAGAAAATAGATGGAATGGCAGTTGTTTTTGTCCAAATAGTTATATTTAAAAAGAAAAATAAAAGCAATCGTTTAAACCATGGAATCAACTTTGTAGAAGGATGTTGCTAATTGTTGGATGGATAATATGGATGCTTCATTTTATATTATGCACTTTTTGTTTTATAATTTATCGTAAATGAAAAACAACGTGCTAGTGTAAACATTACCACTCTTGGTTGAGAATTAGGCTTATAGATTCCAGATCTGTTGCTGATTTGAGCTGTATGTGCTATGATGCAGCACCATTGCCGCTGCTGCGGTAGGACATTATGCAATGAGCATTCATCAAATCAAATGGTTAGTCTTCAAATTCTTTCCTTTTTTTCTCTTGGTTGTTAACCTTCTATAGTTTATTTAAATATTGTTTTGATAAGCTTTAAATGTTTAAGTTTTAATTTTTCTTCTCCTACTACACCTCCTATTACTTTAAGCGTATTCACTTATGGGTGTTTCAATACTAAGTGATAGTTAAATGGGGAAATTGGCACAGGCCTTGCCACAATTTGGCATAAACTCCAATGTCAGAGTCTGCTCCAACTGCTTCAATGGGGCTTCACGGTAAACCTCATACAAGTGCTATTGAATATAAAGCATGACTTTCTCATGTTGAATTTGTAGGAGTCTTTTCTTTCCTGTGAATATTTGATCAAATAAGGCTTTGAATAAGTTTAACAACTCCTTTCTTGTTTCCAATTCGCTGTTTATTTTTCATTTTTTATGGACATTTTTAATTTCTTTGGATTTTTATATTGTATGATGAGTTTCCTGAAATGTTTTCTTTGCTTCATATATTATATATTATCTTTAGCTCTTTTTTCATATTCATATCACGAAGAATTATTTCTTGTTTCATGCAGTGACTTTTGATAATTTACTATCATCATCATTATTACAGCCTCTTCCCAACTATTTGGGATCAGCTACACGAATCCTAGTTCTCCATTCTGCTCTATCAAGGGCCATATCTTCAATGAGGCAATAAGTCCCCATCCATGTCCTTCTGGGCCTATTCTTTATCCTTTTTGAGCCTTCCACTTGAACCAACTCGCAGGTCTTAACAGATGCTGTACTGGGTCTGTCCTGCACATGGTCAGGCCACCTAAGTCTACTTTCTCTCTTCTTATCAACTATTGGAGCCACAGCTAAGTTCTTCCAAAATATTCATTTTGAATTCTTAGATCACCATATGTAATTCTTTCTAATAATTAAACATCTTGAGCAAGACCTAGTTCTAGTTTCATTCATGAAGGCGTTCGAGAAACCATGAAGAAGATTACTATATTATCATATTCCCTGTGGTATTTATCTTTTATTGGATTCTTTGGGGGATTTAGGGAAGGAAGCTTCCTTTGGAGTTACTGTCTTTTTCTTTTGCTGACTAGCCTATGAGGTATTCAGGATAAAGTACAACAGTTGACAATCTTCAACGATGGGGTTTTAATATGCTTGTCATGCATGTTCTATGTATGAGATGGAAGAAATGGGATATTATGGCGACTCAATTTGCTTGGAAAAAATATGGCATCTTTATGTTGGTTTTCCTCTAATTTTATGGTGCATGCTGGGATTTCATGGGCAGATGGGGAGTGTAGTTTTTAGGCTACATATGATCACTGACAGTCATGTATAGATTATGATAAGAAAGCAATTGGTTGATTTTCAAAGTTGATGAAGTTGTTATTGCTTTAGGTTTTCCTGAAATGGAGGGTTTAAAGGCTTCTGAATAGACAACTCATGGTTGATTGTGATGTGCATGTATTTTTGCAATGCTTGACCTTGCATGGATTGGTCCTCTGCAACTCAATGCATGTTGATTCGTGGCTTTGATTGGAGCTCCAACACAAATCTAGTGGTGATGCGTTTAAGTGGAGGTTATTTGTAATGATTAGGATGAGAGTGTTATATGCTTTGTAAGACCTCTTGGTGATCCGGAGTTCTAGACTTATACAGGAATCAATCAGCCCATTCCTAACTTTAACTTTTTGATTATTTTCTAGAGATTAAGGGTCGAAGCCTTTCTTGTCAGGATCAGGGTTGTCAGATGCCTTGTTATTGGATGGATTTAAAGTTTAAAACACATTGGTCTTTGGTGGGGGGTGTTATTTCTGAGAGTTATTAAAACTATGATTGGGTTCTTGTATTTGTTTGCAGTGATTGACATTATTCTTGAGGCTGAGGCAGATAGTTTAGATAAGTCATGAAGGAATGTAGCAAATATGCTAAAATCATGAGAGAGAAATTGCTATTCAGTGAATAGGAATGCACAGAGATCACATCTGTATGCGACAAAAGAACCATATTCTCTCTTATTTTTTGTTTGTTATGAACTTTTTTGAGAAAAAAAATGTTGTTTATTTTGAATCAAATTTCTGACAGATGAAAAAAATACATATCAAATATTTCTTTTCATGTGGTCGCTATTTTTCTTTTGGCAGGTAATCATAAGCACTTCACTTGATGTAAAGGAGCCTATTTTGTTCATATGCATAGCAGCATATCTTTTATTTGAATTTGGGATGTTGAAAAACACGAATCAAATGCATCCCGGGAAACTGCTTAGTGACTGGAATGATCAGCTTTCATCTAGACCTCTCTTGTGAATGATTCTCTTGTGAGTGATTCAACAGTTTCATTGGCCTTCCTGATGATATGGTCGAAGGGTACAACTACAACCACTAAGTTGCTACTCCTGAAAACGTGTCACATATATGCAATCCGGAGCCTTGCATCATACCCAGCTAATCTTGTTTTGTACAATGGGGAAAATTCTGAGCAAATAATGGTCCATGCTAAATTTAAAAGGGTGATTATGAGCTTTTGTAAATTGATGGTTGGAGAAGCAAAGTGAAACCAGGTTCCTTTTAGATACATGTCCAACAACTGGGGATCAACTAATAGAGAATTTGGACAAGCCTGAACATATTTAAACCATGATGTACTTGAGCACATGCCCTGTAAACATGAGTAATATGAGCAAAGTGATAACCAGAAAACTAGCAACATACCTAGATGATATTTAGATGTATCATGTGAGAACAAAAGAATGTGTCTCAATCTACAGGAGACAAGCATAGAGGAGGAGGCTGTGCTCACATTCTTCCTGGTTCTCTCTGCCCTAGTTAACATTTCATGTTATCTCCATCATGAGATAATCTTGAATGGTAATAAGCATGTATAAAGACTGTGCCTGAGCCTGCAATAGGTAATACAAAGCACTAATGAATGTGTGAACTAAACTTGCAGAAACACAAAGATGTATTGACCTAATAACCTCCAAACGAAGACAACTAGGAGATGGCAGTTTTCTATTTTTATTTTCCTCAAGAAATTGCTGTAATAATTTAAAATAATAAAAGATCTTATACTGGAAACATGATTATATATTGTACTTTCAATGGCTGAGAATTATATATTATACTTTCAATGGCTGAGATGTATTTCTTATTTAGATGGAAAAAGACAATTTTACCTTTTTAGTGGGTTATTCATGGTTGCAAGTTACAATTTGCTCCTAGGAAAGGTGTTGAATCAGTTAATTTAGTGTCGGATTCTGAATTACTTTCCAGAAAAACACGATAATGGATGTCCTAAAGCAAATGTTTTTTTTTTGCCCTGTTCTTTTGATCGATTTCCTGAAGTAAATGTAGTGCAACCCAATTTTGGAGTGATGGTGGAAGATCGACTAACAGAAATTTAGTTTAATCTGTTGTATTCTTTATATTGTTTGCCTCAATCTTTTACCCATAATTTTAGCATGATCCTATGTATCACTATGAGTCTAACTCTCTAGAGTTAGAAATGCTACTACAGCTATTCATCTTCTAACTGACAAATCCCATGCTGTCTTTCTTTTGTAATTTCGTGGTTCTAGGTCGGATATCAATGAATCACAAACTACTTCAGAAGGGATGGATGCCACAACAAATATGGTTTCAAGGTTACATATCAGTGAAGAAGCCATTGACGTACAAGCCGAACCAGCTAAAGAGCGCTCTCAAGTAGATCTTCCAGAGTGCAAGTGTGGAATGCCCTTATGTATATGTGTAACTCCTGCCTCAGATCCTACCCCTTCACAGGTACTTCATTTTTTTATGAGGTATTTCTATGACGATATATTATTTTTGGCATTAGAAGTGAGGAAAAATGCGTGACAAACAGGATGTGATGCAGGTCCACACCACAGTAACACCAAGAGTTCACCCAACAACAAAACCAAAGAAAGCTATCAACATACAAGCAACAGCAGACTCAACTGTGAAGAACATGAATACTGCTGTGAACAACAAACCGAGGTTTGATGTCCGACTTATCTAATAGTTGTAAGGGTCATTCTTGTAGAGGCAAGAGCAATTCATTTGGAGTGATGTTTTAAAACCTGGATCGATGGGGTGAACTGGCCATCCTGGATATTGGGCCAAATCAGCAATCCGATTGATTCCCCCCATGAGAATCAGTCAATAAAAAATAAAAAATTTGAAAAAAATAAAAATAAAATAATGAACAATGAAATCTATAGGAACATGGAAATCTTGCCGGTCCAGATCGCCTGATTCCCTGACAGAACGGGCTGGTTCCATGGGAACCGGATTGATTCCCAGTTTTGTCCAGGAATTGAGTTGGTAGCCACCAGTTCCTAATATGGATCAGGCGATTCCATTTGGATCACCGATTTTTAAAACCTTAAATTGGAATTTTAATTGTTTTGTTTTGCAAAGAAATCTGGAGTTTCTCGCTATGATATATCAAAAACCTATAGTCCACCTCTTAAGTCTAGTTCTTTTTCTGAAAAGTGGGTTTGCTTGCTTGAATCATTGTTATCAAAACCAAACCAGACAAGCCGGTCCAACCAATTGCACCACAAACTGGTGCCTTGGCCTGTATGTTTAAAGCGACAATCGGGATTGGTTGAAAACTTGATAAAACCTTGTTTGACTGGTTTTGGTCAGTTAGAATGACCGGTTCTAACTTGTTAGACCAGCAAAAGAAGATTGGGCAGCTATTTTTATAGTATATTTCATATTTTTAAATTGCTTTTTTCCTATTTTTGCTTTAGATTTTTAAGTTGTGGTCCAACTTGTGTCACTGGCAGTTAAGTTGGTTTGAATAGACTAGGCCCTTGATTGCTTTGGTGCCCAGTCTGGCAAAAAACATTGGCTTGTATTGAATTTGTAGATTTGGATTTTTAAGTCCTTGCTTTAGGTAAATTTGCTGGTTTGCCAAATTTTACTGTATGTAATTTTTGCAGTATGTTTTTCTCTCTTGGGCAAGCAATTGATGGAGACTTCGATAAACATTGTGCGCAATATGACTGTAATGGGGAGGTAAATCCTCTAGCCTTTTACGATTTAGGAGCAACATGCAGGGCCATTTCATTTCAATGGAAGAATTTGAAACATCATCTCCTCTTTGTTCCTTGCGTGTTTTCAGGGGTTAAGGGAAGCGATTAAGAATAATGATGCCCAAGTGGTAAAAAAACTTCTCAGTGAGGTAAGATCGCATAGCCAGAGCCTCCTAAGTGAGAAATAAGTTGAAAAATCCAATTACCTGGAAAGCATTTAATAAGAATTGATGTTCATGGGTTACTATTTTTAAAGTCAATATGTGCTTGATGTAATGGTTCCCAGGTACTGCATGGATTTAAATACACTTGTGCTTGGTTTAGGGGGAGTGGATGGATTTCAATATACTTGTGCTTGGTTTAAGTTAAAACTGTTGTATTTTGCTTTGTTAAATACTATTTGTTTTTTCAAAATAATATCTCCTATATAACATACTGTTTTGGAAAGTGTAATTCTATGAAAAGTGCGTTCTGTCTTATTTGTGGAGAGAAGTAGTGGGTCATTTATCCTTCATTGGAGAATGGGATGAGGGAAGCCTTCCTTAAAAATGAGTTTGTCCTCATCACGTGTGCTCTAAGAACCAAAGGGAGAGGGCCTCTGTAGAGCAATAGTAGCATGTGAATGGGCACACATACACGCATGTGCAAGGGCACAAAGGCTTTTGATGATACACTTTGCACTTTGCACTTTGCACACGCGCATAGGCACATGAGACACCCTTAGCTTGTGCACATGTGCAGGTCGGGTTCATGGCTTGGTTTCGTTTTAATATAATGGGCAAAGCCACTGGTAAATCATAGGGGAATTCCGGTAACCTGCTTTGGTGAGAGATGGGCCCCATTGATGTTGACACACATGGTTGAGATTTCTTTGGTGACAGTTTCTTTCTCGAAACCTGAAGAGACACCGCGTGACATTCGCCTATTTTGTTGCATGTCATTTGCAATAGATATGCCATTCTGATGGTTGAGATTTCGAGAGACGCAATTCCTAACCTAATGCACTTGAACAGTCACGCAGAGTAGGTCAAAAGGCACTTTTTCTCTCGATGAATAGGGACTTGTTTCCTGTAGTTTGTGCATGTAGAAATTTCCTTACTTAACGAAGTGTTTTGTGAGAATTCTCTCTATAGAAAGATGCGACACTGATGCTCTAAATCTCACAATACTTGTGCATTTGTATGGACAAGATAGTTTTCATAATCTTTTGCTCCCATGTATCTTGAAAACAACTTTGCATGGCGAAACTTAGATGCATGCTGATTTGTCTTACTAAGAGACAAATATTTTCTTGAAGGAACGATCATTCGCACCTAGGGTCAAAGACTAAAACTTTCTTTTGTTTCGTTCGTCACTTATTTTTGCACCGCTTCATCCCTATTTCCAGCAAAAACAATGACCTAGTGATCCACAAATACACACTTTAGTTAGTGTGCTTTGTGGGCAGTTCGGACAATGTGTGACTCATGTAATATATTATATAGTACTGCCCACTGTTCACGTCAAAAGTGTGCACATTAACCAGAATTATGAAATTCAAAATAGATACAAGTGTGAAGCATCTAAATCACGCCCATGAAGGAGCTTTATATTTGTGGGGAATAGGAATTCCAGGGCACCCATAGATGCCCCATTTATTTACATTCAGTATTTTTTATAGACCGCAATGCCATTGATCTGCGATTACAAAGATTACAAAGAAAAAGTTATATAGAGTATTCAACACAGATGACATATATGAGTCCCTTTTTACCTGCATGTTGCTGGCATGTCTTTGCTTTATCCTTGCAGTCTAGGGTTCCTCCGTAGAGTCACTTCTCTCTCTCGAAGAGTTTGGTGCTCGGTTCTGTGTTGTTTTTTTTTTCTTTGAAACTGTGTTCGGCTGTGTCTTGTTTGCTGTTTGTTTTTCTCATAGTTCTCTCTGTTTTTAGACTGTTCTCTAACTGTCTCAGTAGTCTTGACTTCTTTTTTTTTAAACTTCTTTTGTTTTATTTTATTGAAAAAAACCCTCTCTTTTATTTTGAACTCCCACAAAGGGTGTGGAGAGAGAAGATCGATTTAGTTAAGTAATGGGTAGTGCGATATGTCACAATACCCAAAAGCTTATCAAGTATGAAACACCTGTCATTCAGGTGCTAGATATATTGTGGAACTTTGAATGTTACCCAATATCGGCAGCAAATGGCTGGATAGGACAAATATGCCCCCGCCTCATTGTGACTGAGGTTTAGGAGTTTTAGGCTTCAGTGGCCCATGTTTGTCGGTCTTTCTGCTTTAGTTTGTAGAGATATTCGTACTATATTACTGCATATCATGTTTTGGCATGATTTTATGGACACATTTGGGCATTTCAACAAGAAATCATGCCCAAATTTGACATCCATGTGGCCTGCAAGTTCTTTGACCATGACTTCCAATATTTGAACCTAGAAACCATGGATACAAGGCCAGCAATAATGGAATCAAGGCCCCGTAATCTGCAGTACTTTACACCAATCAAACACAGATTTAGATCATTTAAGCTAAAAAATTGAGAAGTTTGAGAGGCTCCAGATGCCCTACCATTTTGACTGCGGTTTGGAAGTTTATCCTGGGTGTCAGTTTGCATACCTACCCAAAATGCCTAGAATTCAACTCAAAGCGTTTGAGACTGAGTCTTTTGCTCCGCAAACAGCAGGTCTTGGTGAAATTTGAATTTTCACAGCGATTAATGATTTGGGGTGTCTGATTGATCTGAGACTCGATCTTAATGGCATAGTTTCTTCACCATTGTCTTCCCTTAGTTATTTTAACCAATGTCTTGCTGATTCTAGGGTTTTATACTCTGAAATCAGTCTAATAGGGCCAAAATTGAAAATCGAAAGTGGTGTGGGTTATAGGCCATTATTAGACCGTGGCTAGGGGCTTGGTCCCCTTATGTTTTAAGCTGTGGTTATCCCAAATTGGGGATTTTGTCCCTTTAACCTTTTCTTTAGACCTTGTTGGTCAAATAGGGTTGAATTCACAGGGTTTTGCAATGTTCTGAATGGCTCAAGATCCCTTTCGATTCTTGACGTGGTTTGGGCGGTATGGCCTCTGGTCGGACCTCGGTTAGCCATATGTGAATTCTTTCTGGGATTCTGATAGTTTTGGGTGATCCATATAACACCCAAACAGCTACCGCCGTTACTATTGCATGCCTCCATAGCTGCTACCTGAACCTCTATCACCATCGCCATCACCATCACCATCACCATGGTTACCAGGATTGGTATCGAATCAAATCCGGGATCTAGATCAGGACCACAGGATTGTGACAAGCAGAAAGCTCCCTATGGTAGTGATCACGGACCATTTACCCTGAAATCTAGAGATCGCGATCCCAATAGTGGGGGAGCTCGATCGAAACTTCATCGGGTTCGAATGACAAATTATTCAGGACTGAGCTCCATATAATTAAAAATGGAGGCCCCAGAGAGCACTTGACTAGCATTGTTGTATAATATATACTTCTATAATATACCACACCGTTATACAATATTATACATACTACTATAATATACCATATTATTATACAATACTCTACTGCTATACTATTCTACGATACTATGCTATGTACTATGTTCTACTATACTATATGCTGCTGTATTTAACTCTTCTATGTATGACTATATAATATATACCATTTTATACTATGGTATATATTACCATAGTAAACCACACGGCTAGATTATACATCTATACTGTACTGCTAAAAGTGGTAGGTGGATCCCAGTAACTATGGTTGATGGCATGGTTGTTGTGGTGATTGTGGTGGAGGTGGTCTCTCTCTCTCCCCCTTCTCGCATATGGGCACACATATCTCCACTGGTCATTTAAATCAATCTAGACAGAGTGGAGGCTCACCAGTTTTTGGTGGTTCCTTAGGACCATAAAAAACTTGCCTATGAGTTGATTTGTGAGGCTAAAAATATACAGTTGTTTTGATTAAGTTACCATCGCTTTCCATATGAAATGCTTTGGTGTAGCACTTCTTTAGGAATATAATTATTCACCTGTGGCAGATTATCTGTATGTGTGTTGTTGAACATTTTCAAGGGTTTATTGAACCATAGATGTATAGCTATTTTGGTAACATTTTTTATTTTTTCGATCCTATCTCCCCTGGAAATAGAAAAAGAAATGGAAGAAAATGCAAAATGAAAAAAGGATGCTTCTAAATTTCACCAGTCAAAAAAAAAAAAACTTTCACCCATCATACCCGTGCAGTAACATCACAATAATCCTTATTTCTCTTGAAATTGTGAGAATCTGCGAGCCAGACCCACCATTCTCTAAATGAATGAGAATGAAGATGCAGCAAGTTTATCAATGTTGTCAGGACTGGAAAGAGTAATGAGCGTTGTTAAATTTGGTGCGAGTGGTTGGCAACAAAATGAAACAGAAATGTAGGAAAATAGCAGTATTCAGTCTCCATGATTCATCAAAAAAAAAAAGAAGGGCAGAAAAACGGATTTCAGTCTTTACGGATTCAACCCTTTTAGGTAGTTTAGGTTTTTTCCCAATCTGTCTAATCTTCCTTTTGCCCTGGGGATTTTGGTATGCTTGTCTCTATGTTTTGGTTTTTCACTTTTATGTAATATACCAGTAGTTGCTCATCAGTGAACACTAAGTTTCACTTGCGTGTTATGTTACTGTGATGGACTTCAATAAAATTTTATTGATGCATTTGGATGTGCATAATCAAATGTCACTGCAGACTTTAGGTAACTCAGTGAGTTAACTTTTGTCTGAAGACCCTGTAGGGATTGTCTGTGTCTGAAATTTAAGCTTGAAATTGTGTCATGTGTCACATGGTTCCATGAATTATATTTGCTAGGCCCCCAGATCTCTATAAAGAGCACCATTCAGAACCATATAGAGTCCATACAAAGCATGTTGCATTCTTGTACTGAGTATAATAACTTTCACGTATTCATTTTCTTCTCCCTCCAAGAATATGACCAATGTAATAGTTGTTTGTAGAGGTGGATGCTGGCTGGGCTGAGGTTGACCTAGGCCCAGGCTGTTATCCAAGGGCCCTGACCTGGGCCCGGAACAATCTAGCCTAGGCGCAGTCTGGTAGGAAAATCTGAAGGTCCAAACCTGCCTGGGGACTGATCCTTTTGTAGTATAGCTACATTGTGTTGGGGTGATGTTTAGATCCCAACCATGGGATTGAGACAAAGTTTAGTGGATTAATCTTCTTTTGATAGTTCAGTTTTACCCTTTTTATCTTTCCTCATTTACAAGATTTCTATTTTTCTGCTATTTTCTAAAGTACCCCGACCTTTTTGGACCGTACGAAAGTGTCCTTCCCTAACTCTTAACCCAAAATCGAACTTTCCAACTTTCCTCCCAAAACCAGGTTTTCCTTGGCTTTAGTGACCATGGCTGATTCATGAAGCTGAACGCAGATTATGGTTCTTCTAAGAGAGAGAAAAGAGAGAGAGAAATAAGCAGAAAATAATTCATGTCAAAAACTCCACTGTTTCTCTGCTCCCCTTCTTTTTTGCAACCTTTGTTGATATTGGAGGTCCCTTCAGCTTTTACTCCAACAACTCCAATTTTTATCTTTCCCCTTTCCTCCATCATCCTCAATACCTCTCCTCAGTTTGCTGTCGCGGGAAACTCGCTGGTAAAAGCCGGATGCCAGCCTCTTTGTCAGTAAAAGGAGGATTTGTCTGGTTCACCTTTATTCCTTCTTTGGTTAACTTTGGGGTCCGGTAGCTTAGGGTTAGAAATGAGGGAGTATATGTGTAGAGCTCAGCAGGGTTTGGTGTCGTCCAAGCCTCATTTCTCCGGGTTTAAGCAAGGGCATGCTATACCAGTTTTCATGGCCATGCTAGGTAGTGGAAGGATGGTTCTCTGCGATCCTCAAATCAGTAACAATGATTCTTCCTCTTTTAGTTCAAGCAATAGCTGTCGCCCAAGCGCTCTGTAGTTGTAAGTGAATAATGCAAGGTTGCTTTGTGAGCCATGGGGGTTTTTATGTGATGGTTTGAGAACTAGGGTTTCATTGGAGGAGGGAAAGAGATGGACTATAAAGAAACAAAAAAGAGAACAAACTTCAGTCCTTGAAATGCCCTCCTATAATTTCCTCTATGAATGCACCTGAAAATCCAGAAAGTTGGTGCTCCAAAAACAATAACATGAATGAGTTTTTGCTTGTTTCTCTCTTTGAAGAACCATAATACTCGTTCAATATCACGAATCAGCCATGACCATTGAAGCCTACGAAAACCTGGTTTTGGGTTAAAAGAGGGAAAGTTCGATCATACAGTACAAAAAGGTTAGGGGTACTTGAAAATTCTAGAAAATAAAAGTCCAGTAAATGGGGAAAGATAGAAGGGTAAAATCGAAATATCAAAAGATTAATCCACTAAAATTTATGTCAATCCAACGATTGGGATCTAAAATCACTCCAACGTATTGTCTCTATAATATGTAGGATAAGTCCCCTATTTGATATTTTGAAAGAGGTCAGTTGTCTTTTGCAAATCAATTCCAAGGTTTGGTGGTTAGTTTGGCCAAAACTTATTTGGCACCGCTTGAGTTTGAATCTGAAAGTTAAAAAACCATTTTGCTTTTCTAAAAAGCTAGTAACAATGTGTTACTGCCACCACCGACATGGTGGTTTACGAACTTCATCGATTCTTCCACCCAATAACATAAAAAAATAGCTATGGTTTTAATTCTGCCACCCATCCCTACATGGGTGGCTTATTAGTTTCTGTCCACCACTATTCTTCCACCCACAGCATGTATGTACAATTAAAAACTGCGTTATTAATTTCCATGAACCATGTAACTTTTGATTCTTCCATTCATGAGATGGGTGGATTATTAAAAACTGGAATATCTAAAGTATCTCGGATAATAATTATATATGACTGATGGGCCAAGAAGTACCAAAAAGAGATTATTTTCGATGTCTTGGGTGTATAATCTATTAGAATGGGGAGATTGTCGCGCATAGAATTAGATTGGGTGGACGAATTGGTAACGTGCTTCTGGAGTCTTATACATATGTTGGGTGGTCAAGAAACAACATATCCATTGAATTAGTGTAGTTGAGATGAGGATATTGAGATGGATGAGTGGCAAGACAAGAAAGGATATAATTCAAAATGAATACATCTATGGGTACTTAGGGGTAGGTCCAGTAGGTGATAAGATGATGTGTGGCGTTAATCTAGAACAACACTGGTTAGGAGGGGTGATTTAGTTCAAGTAGAAAGCTCTAAAAGGGCAAGGGAAAGGTCCCAAAGAATATGGATGGAAGTAGTGAGAAGAGGTATGGTGATTTATGGTCTTTTTGAGGGTATAACCCTTGATAGCGTGGAAATTGTAGAAAAAAATTCGTATAGACCTTTGTGCTCAGCCTTCACCTACCTCATCTTCCTTCTCTTGGTCACCGAACTCGCAATCATCTCCTTCAGTGGATTCAGACTATGTCAATGCGATTGACCGTGGACAAGGAGACTTCAAGGAGATCCTAAGGGTAATGGGTTTCCCACATCATGGTCCTAAAGCGCCTTTCCAACGTTTCTTCAAGGATGACGTTGAGAGTAGGCTCAAGGTAAGGGTTAAAGGCCATAGAGTGATCTTAAACCTATACTCCAACATCAATTACGACAAACAACCAGACTCGGTGCCAATTGCGGTGGTCCTCTCTCCACCCTCGGAACAAGAGTCCCTTCTTAGGAGGTCTCCTAGGCTTAACTCTTCGTCGTATCCCCACTGTTCCTCATGAAGCTGCTTTCATGGAATGTCTAGGGTTTAGGACAAGACCTCAAGTGCTCTGCAGCCTGGGATTTGTGCGCCAAACACAACCCATCCATCTTAGCCCTCACAAAAACTAAACAATCGACCCCCACCCTGCAACTCATTCACCAGGTATGGGGGCCCACGCGCCTGCCAGTGGGTTTCCATGGCTGCAGCCGGTGCCCCTGGAGGCATATGGGTCATTTCGCACCTAGCTGAATACGCCCTAATCTCTTCTCGCCTAGGGGATTTTTGGGTGACTGCGATCTTCACCCAGCAGTTTACGAGCCAAATACAGTGTCCCTTAGGCCTGCGTTTTGGGAAGAACTAGTTCTCGTTGCCAATCTTCCCCACCCGGCGTGGTGCCTTAGGGGAGACTTCAACATTACAAGGTGGTCCTTCAAGCCCAACATCAACTCCAATATCTCACAAGGAATGCTGGACTTATCAGACTTCATCTCTCATAATGAACTCCTGGACATTCCTCTACAGGGCAACCTCTTCACGTGGTCTGATCATTCTTCCCAACCCACCCTATCCAAACTCAATAGGTTCTTAACTTCTCTGCAATGGGATGATGCCTTCCTAGGAAACCATGCAATGGCTCTCCCGAAACCTACATCAGACCATTGCTCCATTCTACTCCAAACCCACTTGGCTCACAGGGGCCCCAAACCTTTCCGTTTTGAGCTTGTGTGGTTGGAAGAGTCTTCTCTGTCCTCCCTTATCCCTCAATGGTGGGACTCTTTCACAGCATTAGTCTCAGGTATGGCAGGGTTTATTCTCCAAAGGAAAATTCAACTTCTGAAAGTTACCCTAAAAAATTGGAGCAAAACAATTCCTGGGAACTTTAGTCTAACCAAAAGCTTTATTTTGTCGGCCATTCGAGCACTAGACCTCTCTGAAGAGTCCCTAACCCTCTCCAACGCTGAGTCCAACCTCAGGACCCAACTTAAACTTGACTACTTCTCTACCCTCAAAAAGGAAGAGATTTTCTGGTTTCAGCGTTTTAGGGTCAAATGGCTTCGCCATGGTGACCACAACACTGGTTACTTTCACATAATAGCTAATTGCCAGCATAGAGAGCACTCCATCTCGATGCGTACGGTGGAAAATATTGTTCTCGATCAACTTGCTGATATTGAAGAAGCTATTCTTTGATTCTATCGCTCCCTTTATTCAGCCCCTTCTGAACTGAGGCCCTAGGATGGGGGACCTCCAATTCCTCAGCTTACCTAATCACTGGTCCCAATGGTTGAAAAGTCCCTTTACGGAGCAGGAAATCTTGGATGTCATCACAGACCTGGGCAAAGACAAAGCCCCAGGCTCAGATGGATTCCCTATTACCCCTTTCAAGATTTTTTGGGATATTTTTAAGCCTGACTTCATCAATTTCTTCGACGAATTTTTCGATCGTGGTATCCTCCACAAAGCGATGAATGCCACTTCATCGCTCTGGTTCCCAAGGTTGAAGGGTTTGAGGAACTCAAGGATTTCAGACCAATCAGCTTGGTCAATTCAACATATAAAATTTTGTCGAAAGTGCTGGCACTAGGATTAAAGAGGTGCTACCTTGTGATCTCCTTGAATCAGAGTGCTTTCATTAAAGAAAGACAGATCCTTGACGGGGTCCTAGTGGCTCACGGATGCATCCACTTCAGACATCTTGTCAAAAAACCTGGACTCATCTTTAAGATCGACTGAGAAAAGGCCAATGACCACGTTGACTGGTCACTTTTGGATGAAACAATGGCAAGGATGGGATTTGAGATCCACTGGAGAAATTGGATGAGCGGCATTTACGCCCATCCCTTCTTCTCTGTGCTTATTTACGGCACACCAAGAGGATTCTTCCCTTCCTCAAGGGGTCTTAGGCAAGGGGACCCCCTGTCCCCTTTCCTGTTTACAATTTCGGCTGAGGTTTTCAGCTGTTCTTTCTCACGCATGTTCCAATCCCACCTTTCAGGCTTCAAGAGTAGTCTGAGTGTCCCTACGGTTACCCATCTATAGTACGCAGGTGATACGCTGGTGTTCATCGATGCATTACCACTCAAAATCGAGTACCTACACAGCTTTCTCAAATGTTTTGAATATGCCACTGGCTTCAAGGTCAACATGGGGAAGTCTACTATGATTGGGGTCGCTCTTTCCCACTCGGAGACCAGAGAGCTCATTCCCCTTTGGTCGTGCAAAGTTGAAGATCTACCAACTACCTACCTTGGGATGCCTTTGGGCATTGGTAAACCCAAAAAGAGACGGTGGTCTCATGTTATAGATAGGGTAGACCGATGTTTAGCTGGCTGGAAAGGCATATTCTTATCCTTTGTTTGCTAGGATTACACTGATGAAGGCTACTTTGTCAAATACTCCGGTCTACCTTATGTCCCTTTTCCATATGCCGCCGGCTGTAGCCAATCACCTGGAACAACCTATGAGAAATTTCTTTTGGTCAGGTGACTCAGATTCCACTAAGTTTCACCTCATTTCCTAGCAGAAAGTCTGCCAACCTAAACATTTGGGAGGACTAGGGATTAAGTCTTTGATGAAACAAAATACTGCTCTGCTCGGCAAATGGTGGTGGCGCCTAGCGAACCACAACAACCTATTCTAGTCTAATGCAGTACGTTCTAAATACCGTATCTTACATAATGCTTGGCTGCCGTAGGGCAGAAGACCGACCAAAACTTTTGGGCCATGGAAATCCTTTACTTCGGCTCTGACGGCTTTATAGCAAAACATTCAATTTCACCAGAGGGGTGGTCACAGAATTAGTTTTTGGTCTGACCTTTAGCTAGGTCACACCTTCTTGAGGGATAGGCTCCCCTTGTTATTCTCTCTGGCCTCCAATCCATCCTCTTCCATAGCTGAAGAGCTCCCAGATTTAGGGGGCCCAAGGGTTTGGAACTCTCGTTTCTAACAGTCCTTTTTGGATTCCGAATTCCTGGAATTCTCCTCACTGGCCTCCTTACTTCATTCCACCTTCGTGGCCCACTCTGGGGCCGATAGAATGATTTGGACTCCCTCACCCTCAGGAGTCTTCTCGGTTCTTCTTTTTACAAGAAATTGCTGATGCTACCCACTATCCATCCATCCCCAACTTCAGTCGTCTTCAAGGTATGGTCCTCCATTGCCCCACCGAAGGTGCATGCTTTTAACTGGATAGCGGGTTCTGAAAGAGCCCTCATGGTGGATCACCTACAACGGAAGGGTATCCCAATCCCCAACCTGTGTGTAATGTGCTGCTGTGAGGAAGAGACCAATCCCCACCTCTTCATTCACTGCAATCTTGCCCATTGCTTATGGAGTAAAATCCTCGGACTTTTCGGTCTGACCTGGGTAACTCCAGCCTCTATTTCAGGTCTTCTCCTCGCTGCAGACCCTCCTTGGCCCAAGGCAGGTAGACTCTTATAGAGGGCCTCCATAGCGGCAACTATATGGGTAATTTAGATTTAGAGAAACTCCGGGATATTTAGAGGTGCCAAAAATGAGGTCCCAGCCTTTTTCATAGAATCACATTCTTAGTGATCTTCTGGTTCTTAGTGATCTTCTGGGCAACAAACCTCAAAGCCTTCAAAGGATGAAATCTCTAGCATATGCACGGATATTCCCATCTTATGGATGCATACCTGGAAAGAATCAAACTCCCTTGCATACCACCTGGTTAGGGATGGAGCTCTCGCACAGACCGTGGATCATGGAGCATCAAGGACGGATCTTTAGAACACTGGGCCCACCCCTTTTTTGGCACCAAAGGACAGGTCCTCTGGTTTCTTTTTGTAAATGGTTCTTTAAGCCTTTTGGCCTTCTCTGTACACTGCTGTAATGGGCAACTGATATACGCCCAATTTTTTGTATAGGGTTACTTATTAGGGTAGCCTATTTTTGCTAGGCGACCCGGCTTGTGGGTCCCTTGGACCAACCTTTTTGTACTCCTTTCCTTTTCTTTTATACAAACATTAACATTATCAAAAAAAAAAAAAGAATTCACGTAGCTGACCCCAAATTTTTTTTTATTTTTTTTTAGTGAAGTTAACGAATAGCTGACCCCAAATAGATTATTTTTTGTTTTTTTGTTTAGTGAAGTCAACGAATAATACATGTTGAAGGCTTGTCGGACCTGAAGCCTATCCCACTTATCTAGTGGGCCTTAACAACGGGCCCTTATCATAGGCCTTGTGAGGGGATCCAGACCCAGTCTGTTGCTGGTTGGGCCTACGATGCCTGTCTGGCTGGCTCAGCCCACTTTCAGCACAAGTTATCTGGATTTTTGCCTCACAATTGGTCGGTAATTGTTATTGCAACCTAAGGTTGTCTCTTGATGCCAACTTACCTTACAAAACAGAAGAGTCTAGTTATCATATATTATTATAAATCTGCTTTGATCCTTCAACGTATGTCATTTCAGTCATTTGGTTTTCATACTCCTTACCCCTGCATCTGAAATACTGGGATTTTATGCATTGATTTTCCTACATTTGAGAAATTTTCAGGCGTTGAATGTGACTAATCATGAGGAAAAGTATACAAGAAACTATTTACTTTTGGTACAAGGTCACACTCTTGTTCATCAAATTCCAAATTGGGTGGTTGTAATAGTGTTGTTCACTAGACTCAGAAGTCCAAAAAAATAAATAAATAAATAAATATCTTGTGACATCTTCAAAACCATCCAATTGGACATCTAATAGCTACGAGTAATTATGACCTTGTAATAAAGATAATGGTCTCATAGTATACAATCTGAATCATAATCATTGATTAGAATTCGAGATCTATTCGTTCTAACCTAGGATTAGCAGCTTAGTAATGCACACATCAAGATGTGTAACTTGGTACAAGGAGGTCACAATTACATCTTTGGACATGGATATGAAATCATGCAGATGGGGCCGAGGGTGTACCATTTGCAGGGCTTAAAGTTCAAAAGATAATTTTACATACTTTTTGGCACAGCTTAGGATGCTAGATTTCGTATCTGATGGCTAAGGGTGATTGTGACCTCATACCAATCATAAGTGGTTTTGTAATATACAATCTCTTTCTTATCATATAAATTGCAAGTGGTGTAATTTTGTTGTTTTTTTACTTTACTCAGGTAAATAAAACTCCTAGAATTCCTTTTACAGTTTTTTTACTTCTCAGAATGATCAGATTTATTTTTCTATTTCAATTTTTAGAATACTATTGAAGAGGAGTCTCCAAGGCTTATTCCTCAATCTTACTTTATGAATTCATTGCTTCTTATTTACAGGGTGTAGATCCAAACTATTGTGACAGGCAAGGAATGTCACTGCTACACCTGGTAAATTTCCTCATATCTTCTCTTGCCATGAAAAATTGACAGGGTGTTTTCATTGACGGCATTATGGTTGTTGCAGGCTGCCCTTTTCAATCACACTGAAATCACATTCATCCTCATGGACCATGGAGCAAGCACAGAGCGTAAGAATGCACAGGGTATGCTCCCTCTCTGTTATGTCCTGCACTTCTTCCTACTGAATATGATTTTAATGCTGCATAGAGGAGGCCAGGAAACGCATGCATTGTACACATGCACATACATTGATATTGCCTAAATTTGGCATTTCCTTGGAATATGGAGTGGTACTTGGGGGTTTTGCTACTAAATTCATTCAGTAGATTACAAAATTATGGGCTTCATTTTCAGGGGAAACACCAGTAGATTGTGCACCTACAATGTTGCAGTACAAGATGCGGAAGAAGTTGGAGGAAGGCTCATCGAAATAAATAAGTGTCCTAGCATCTGTATTCCAATGTCCTTGTTATGAGAGAGAGAGAGAGTGAGAGTGAGAGAGATGCTGATAATCATTTTACACAGGCTCTTTTGTATGGAATTTGAGTTTGTAGCATTGGAATTGCATTTATCATTTGGTTTGCTATTCCAGGAAGTTTAAGATTGGAATTTAAATACCAGTGTGAATATTATAGCACAAGCATATGATAATTTTCAATTGCAGAGATATTCACGACATGTAGAAAAATATTTGGCAATTTGGCTAACTCATGTAAGTGACCTGGTTTTCGGACGATGTAGGAGCCAAAATACATGGAAAAGTATGCAAAGCGGCCATTTACTTTAGTACGAGGAGGTCCCAAGTATTCTTGACCATCAAATTTTAAATCAAATAGTTATCAAATTTCAAATCCAATGGTTATAAATGTACTTGTGACTAAACTCAATGCTCAACAAAAAATTTCTTGAACACCAAGCCATCAAATTGGACATCTAATGGTTAGGATTAATTGTGATCTCTTTGCACTAAAGATAAATGGTCTCATAGTATACAATTCCAAAATACTACATCTTAAATCAATTGAAGCTTATTTTTGCTTTGGATCCATAAATTTGGAGCTCCAAAATGGCTGAGATTTTATCCTCTTTGAAGAATTAAAGTGAGTGTCCAAGTGAAAAGTACAAAAGTGATATGTTTATAGCAATGTATGTCAAATATTATACACTTTATTTTTATTTTTTTCCAAAATCTGGAATGCTATATATTAGCCACTGCGCCAATCAATATTAGCCTTTATATCTTATAATAGATTGGGATATTTGATTATATTTCCCAGCATTTATTGGTTCCTGATAACTGACTTTAAAATTGTTGAATTGGCTCAAAATCACTCGGCCGGGGATTGGGAGCCTGCAATTCTGGCTTGGGGAACCCAGGCAATTCCAGTTCAAGTAGTTTTTACTTCCAAAATAATGGATATAATAACCTGGCTTGGGGAATCCAGGCAATTCCAGTTCAAGTTCTTTTAACTTCCAAAATAATGGATATAATAACAACAATTTTAGAAAAGGGTTATACAACAATAAAAGTAAGGCACATTTCAGTATTGGAAATCTTTGTAATGATTTGCAAATTTATTTTCATCTCTAATTATAAAATTTAAAGCTTCAAAAATAATGTAGATCAAGTAGATCTATACACTTGAAAATCTTGAAAATTGATGTTTTAAAAAAAGCATCACGAAAATGCACTATTTTCATAACTTGAAATCTATTTATTGTCATGTCCATACATCTTGAGGTCGAGATGATCAATTTGAGGATTATTGGGCAACAAAACAACCTCTTCTAGTGAAATTTTGAGATGCATCTTAATTTGATTGTTCACGGCCTCACCCTTATATAAACACTCAATTTTTCTTTTTAGAAAACACTCGATTTTTCTATAAGTAATATACCTATGTAAAATAATTGTCTGATGTCATATTCCAGTTGGTCTTCCTTTTTTTTTTTGTCAATTTATCTTGTCCATTTTTCAGTTTTCTACCCATTTTACCCGTTAGATGAGAGGGTTCGCATGCGCAGTGTCTTGATAATCCTTGATTGGTGTGATCCATTTGGTCAAAGCAACTATCATTTGGTTTAATTTGTCTTCCAAAATAATAAACCAGAGGTCCTTTGATGAGGAAAAGGGGGAATTTTTCTACTTTCCCTTTTATTAAAGGTTCGTTTCTGTGAAAATTAATTTAAAGAACATATTAAATACAATTCCTAATCTCTTGATAAAAATAATCATAAGATTCCTATCAAATTAATTGAAGAATCCTGGTAGGGATAGAAGTATATATATAAATATGAAAACCTCAAAGAACTTGCCTATTTTCTCAAACTCCTACTGGAAACGTTGTAAAAACCATAAATCTTCATTCCTCTCTCAAAAAACGTGAAAAATTATACATAAATTAAACAGCAACAACGAGGGGAAAATATGTGAATGTTTGTATATCTGTCAACTCCATCCTCTCCTTTTGTATCTTAACCCCATTCTCTCTTCCTTTCATTTCATGTGAACCTCTCTTCCATCTCTTACTCCCACCACTCTCTTATTATGCTTTAGTTAACTTGCACAAGGGCACGTTTGGTTGGTGCGTAAATATTACAAATGTAAACACTTTGCAAAACTTTGTTTTCCAAGCTTTCTTCTCGTAATGTTTGTTAACGCGTTTCAAAAACATTGCGTAATGAATTATGTTTGGTAACTTCTTTGCTATTTAAATATATTTTATAAATATATTAAATTTATATATATACAATATTTAAAAGGGTACGGTTTCTATAAGGTTGCAACCTTAAACGATCCAAGTAGGGCGCACCTTAAAATTTTATCATAACATGTCATTTTGTTGTAAAAAAATCTTAGCAATATCTTAAAATCTATTTTCATACCTTAGAAAATTTTAAATTCCAAAAATGGTTAAAATTAAGTAGATCTATAAATATATGAAAATCTTAAAAATAAACAGTCTAGATAATGTATTACAAGATGCACTATTTTCAAGACTCAAAAACTTTTCTTTTTCATATTCATACATCTCGATGTCGAGATGATCGATTAGAGGGTCTTTCAAACATTAAAACAACATTTTCGATAGATTTTTGAGGTGCATCTGTGATTCTACATTTAAGGTTGCAACCTTATATAAACTTTTCCCTAATTAAAATATTATAACTAAAAATATATAATATATTTATATAAATAATATTTTTATATTAAAGATAAAATATTATATAAATATCTATGACATAAATAAAATATATTGTATAATAAAATATATTATATTATATGGCATAAATATATATTTTATATTATGATATT
>NW_006497396.1:506622-526437 GCF_000471905.2 Amborella trichopoda
AGTTGATTAACATACGTAAACGTAACAATAGATACAAGAACGGTAAAAAACATTTCAAAGAACAAATAAATCAATAATACATTTTACTATAAAATGTAAGCATAAATAGACTAAAATAAAAATAAATAAAAAGTAAAGCAAATTAATAATTCAATTTTAATATACTAATCTATATGTGATAGGCAGAATTACTCTTAATTTCACACTTGTTATAGTTCACAAACTTTCCACACTGACATTCAAAAAATCCTTTTTTTTTTTTTAGCTCCCTTTGTCTTGCCAAACTTTCAAATGCAATTTAGAGTGATCAATGAGATGAATGCTTGAGGCTATAATTCTCGAGTCCTCTGTCTTTGCAAAATGATCCTAACCAAATTTTATACTAAAGAAATTTTGTTTAAATACTTCAATATTTATTTTCAAAAGCTCTTATAAAAAGGAAGATGTTATTAAGATATCTAAGACTGATTCTAATGGGTAGAACATTTTCTATTTGAAACACACTTTGAAATTTGAAAATTTCGGAGAATAAATAAAGATGGTTTCCTTTGTGTTTAAAAGAGTCTAAAAAAAGATAAAGTTTGTTTCTTATTTTTAGTGGGAAGAATGTCATTGATATTTTGGGTAAATAAAATTTATACATTAAAAATTGGCATGCTAGTGTGAAATAATTATAATTTCCTAATAAAAATCATAATAATAATAATAAATACTTTAAAATCATGGAAATGCACAAATATTTTTTAATGAAATTAAATATTTTAATTATAAAGAGTATATTAACAATGATAGTTCTTAAAAATTATAAAGAAATACTGTTTGAAAATTAAATTATGCTTTTATTAAGTAAAAATTAGAATGAAAAGTTTTGTAGTAAATTTTTTAGAAATTAGTTTTACATAGTTATAAGGTATTAAAATAATACAAATTCAATATTATTTAGCAGTAAAAAATAAGGAATGAAAGATAGTTTCCTTTTACCTATTTTTGTAAAAAACAATGCATAACTTTTATGAACCATTTGCTAAAATATTTAGAAAAATAAATGAAACCAAAATGTCACTGACAAAAGTAAATCATTGGTAATAATATATAATAATAAAGTAAATTCTTATTTCATTAAAATTTAAAAAGTCAAGATTATATAGATAAAAATGCAAAAAATATCAAAACATTTAAATACATATATAAAGGAAATTTAATCTAGGGAAAATTACACATATATCTGTTATATTTTACGTTATTACGGATGTACCAAATGGTTTTCGTTATTATATGTCTATCTGTTTTTTATCTTTCGTAACTCAATTTTTTTAAAAAGATGACTTTACCCTTTTTCGGGTATTCAACATTTGAATTGAAGAGTTTTCGGATGTTCAACATCCGAAAATAGCCGAGAGTTTAACGTTCGGATGTCGAAAATAATTTCGGATGTTGGACATCAGAAAATAGCACATTTTCGGATGTTGAACATTCAAAAATGTGCATGCGAAAGAAACCTTGTGGAATTTTGCAGGCATTTTTTCAGATGTTGAACATCCAAGAATGTGCTATTTTCGGATGTTCAACATCCGAAAATAATTTCAGATGTTGAACATCTGAAAAACCCTTCAATTTGGATGTTGAACACCTGAAAAAGAGTAAAGTCATCTTTTTAAAAAAATTGCGTTATAAAAGGTAAATAACGGATAAACATGTAATAACATAAACTTTTTGGTACATCCGTAATAACGTAAAATATAACGGATATGTATGTAACTTTCTCTTTAATCTATTTAAACTTTCTAATAATGCCTCTTAAATATAGGAGAAAGCCAAAAATAAATAAAACGAAAAAGAAACAAGCTCATTTCCTTGAAAATGAAAATTTTGATGATTTTGAGGAAGAAGAAATAGTAAATTAGTCATGGACTAAACCGAAAAAGATCTAGATTATATAGTTTCGCCATGAATACAAATCCTAAATCCAATCTAGTGGCTTTCTAATGATGAAAACGTAAAAAAAATTAAATTAAATGAAATCCATATAATAATCACAATGATATATTGGAACAACGGATAACTTATTTAGACATTGGACTTATAAATTTCCATCCTGATTACTCAAAGATTTAAGTATCCAACTTACATCATCATCAATGTTTTTTTTCCAATTAATTGGGGTCGGCTGCATGAATCCTACCATTTTACTCTATTAAGGACCATATCCAACTTACATGATATATTGAAATATAAAAAAGAAGATAATAAAAACATGACAAAAACCTATAATATACACAAACACCGATAAAAAAACCATTGTCGAGAAATAAATGATAAATATATATTGAGAAATACAAAGTTGACGATGGAATTACAAATCAATTACTTCAGAAATTGAAAAATCTAATGTTAAGATGATATACAATTGGATTTATGTGGAAAATAAAAAAGCAAATGAAATATTTATAAATTAATATACCAAAGTGGCGAGAGAACACCTGCATAGGCAGAATGCATAACTAAGAATTAGGTCATAAATAGACATATAAAGTTAATAAAAACCTTTTAAAAATAATATTTATTAAATAATAAAAATAATTATGAAAATTATTGTTGAATAATAAAAATAAAGAGAGATAAAATATTAATCTCTCTCTCTCCTCCATTACTCCTTCACCCCCTACCTCTCTCTCTATTTGTACACCATCTTCCCTCTCTATAACTTATTCTTCATGTTTCCACTGTATTACTAGAATCTCAAACTTAATAAGGTTTAGAAAAAAAAAACTCATTAAAGAAAAAAAAAATACCCACGTGAATTATAGGAAGTACGTTACTAAATTGTAGAGCAATTCAAAATTAAAAGTTTTAGCAAGAATTTCATTATATTTTCTCTCTCCATTTGGCTATTCTCTATCTGTACACGTGCGTATTCCTTTCTTTGATTTTTTTATTTTTTATTTTTTATTTTTTGAAATTGTGGTTTAATATATCTTTATATCCTCTAAAATCTTTAATTCAATCTCTATCTATTCTCTAAAACCCTAATCCCACTTCTCGCACGCACCAAATGACTGTCTATTTTTTGTATCTTTTAGCTACGTTTCTTTAATGCTTCACACACCAAATGACTGTATATTTTTTATATCTTTTAGCTACGTTTCTTTAATGTTGAAAAGGGAATTGATCATCTCTCTATCCATAAAAAGTTTTCTTCTAAAAAATCTCAGACTCCTTAATCTTCTCTCTCTCGTATCTCTCATCCATGATTATATCTTTCCATCTCTCTCTCCAAAAGTGCTCTTCTAAAAATCTCCTACTCAATTTTCTTTTCATATATCCGTCTCACATCTCTCTTTTCATCTTTCTCCCATGGAAATTCGCTTCTTTTTTTTTAATTTTAAAAGTTTCTTTCTCTCTCCACTAAAAATGGGTCGTATGCACCTTTTCCTATCTCTCGTTAAAAAGGGATACATATCTCTCTCTTTCCCCTTAAAATGGAGAATATATTATACAATCTCTATAATATTAAGATTCTTTTTTATTTTTGTGACACATGTCCCCCTTTAATTCTAACTTAATAATGTAGTATAATATATTATACTATTGGAAATGGTTCCTCTTCTCTACTCCTCTGCTGCTACCACAGCAAAAGAAGAGGACACCAAATACTATGATTCCCCATCTTTGTGCATCACTAGCATGCGGTGCTTTCCAAAATTATCCCGACGCATGGTGGTTATTTCGAGCATGGCTGGAAGCATCGCATTAGGATTGCCGGTGGCAAGGATCGTTGCCATTGTGATGGCGATCGGGACAGGCAGCTGGATGCTGCTGATGGGAGCTTGCGGGGAGCATTCCGACGGCGAGAGATGAAGAGGATGCTTATTGCGGGGCTCTCTTGCATCCACCTCGAGGCGAGTTACACGGGCGAGTCCGAGTAACTCTTCCGAGTCCAACTCAATT
Organism: Amborella trichopoda; assembly: GCF_000471905.2. Next base: position 510,571 of record NW_006497396.1, read on the forward strand.
TTTTTTTAAAAAAATGAATACATTCTTGCAGGGGCTACACTGATATATTTGGAACATTTTTTGGTACTCCCATCGCATAAAACATATGCATTAGGACTAACCATGGAACCATTCAAGTATATATAGCTGAAATTTGACAAATTAAACTTTACAAATATGTTGTACAATCTACTCATCATGATATTTGATGTATTAATATAAATAAACTTTACAAATATGCTGTACAGCCTACTCACCAAAACTCGACGTGGGCGATAAGTCCAAGTGGTCTCGGCCTAATCTCAAAACATTGGATTAGTGTTCTTTCATTTCATCTCTAGCCTGAGCTAATTTTTAAGGGAAAATATCTCTGCATCGCCTATTTTTAAGTTTCATATCTTTAGAGACTCAAGGTTTCAAAATATAACTTGAAGCATAAGGTTCTTAGTTTTTTATATCTTCTAACCTCCTGCACTACTTTTACCCATTTTAATTTTTTTTTAACCCAAACAAATGGTAGAAAAACAACTCTTTTTAACCCATCCGTTGACATGTCAATTCCCCCAAACCCCATTTCTCTCTTCGCATTACCCCACTCTCGCTCTCCCCACCTTTCCCCGAGCCCCTCTTTCTCCATGTTTCCAACCTCTCTCTCTCCCTGTGTTCACCAGGGCAACAGGTGACTGCTCTCTTTGTTGAAGGTTGCCAGGGCAACAGGTGACTGCTCCCTTTGTCGAAGGTTGTCAATGGCTCTTCATAGAAAAGAAACTGTGATATAAATAAAAAAATGACATATTTTCCCACTAATAGCATGAGAAATTCCCAAACCGGAGCCAAAAATGCATCCCCAGTATATATAACTGAAATTTGACACTTGAGAGAAGGTTTCTTCACGCACTTTTCTCTTGACATAGCTAATGTGCTCTCTCTCTCTCTCTCAGCAATATCAATTGAGCTTTATCGGCCTTGCGTAGAGATTGGTGAAAAGGTAGACATAGATAGAGAGAGTTTAGTCCATGGAAATCAGAGTAAAAGGGGTAGAGAGATGGGGAAATACATGAATTTAGAGATGGACATGATTTTTATGCGGGCTTCACAATAAATATATTTTGATCCTAATTTTTAGAGAATATATAATCTTTAACATGCTAAAAATCAATATAGCATATGTGTATGTGTGTGCGTGTACCCAAAGGCTGATGCAATAATATACACCCAATGGCCTATATTCAATCTGGGCTGATGGAATGGCCATGGTTGTGTTTTATCTTTGAATTTTAGTTTTTTTATACAATCAAGATTACTTGAAATTTTGAGTGTCTACTTTTGAAAAATAGAGGCATGTAATACAAATCTTTATAAATTATTATTTTTATAATTTTATTAGGTGCACCATAATGAGAAGAATTTACCTTTTAAATTTTAAGTGATTTAAATTTGTATAAAAGATATTAAAATTCAAATATAAATACAATCATGATTGTATGTGTGTGACTATAACAACATAGCTACGCATCAACAATAGCTAGTTTAGGGCCCCCTTTATTATTCTTTTATATAGTTTCCCATTATCCATTGGGATGGTACACTATGAGACCATTTATTTTGGTACAAAGAAGTTACAATCATTTTTAGTCATTGATATGTGAATTCCAATAGATGAAAGTGTGTTACAACATTCAAGAAAGTTTATTTTGGGTTTTGTACTCAAACAATGACATATCATCAAGTATCTGATTTCAAGTCTAACAGTCAATAATGATTGTGATCTCCTTATGTTAAAAGTAAATGATCTTATAGTACAGAATTCTACACGTTCATCACATCCTCTTACCCTCTTTGTAGAGATTAGGAAAGATATTGTAGGTCCACAATAATAAGGTAAAAGTGAATTTCCAAAATATCTGCTATACTATCTATATACTCACTCAGGCCAAACTAATGATAGTAGCATTTTTCATATCCCAAATTTTGGTAATGTAATTTTTAGAATTAGAACCACATAGAAACAAAAAAAATATAAAAAAAAATCTCATTCTTTACCTATAGAAAACATGTCACACACCAAGTTTGAATAGGAATCATCCAATATTTGGAAGAAAACATCTAGATGTTCAAAATGTTAAAATCCAGATATTTTTTTTGATAATAATCATCTATAGATGCCTAAATAGATTTTAAAACTCTGACTCAAAAGAATCATCCGAAATGGTTATGTTGCCCGAGAAAGTTGTTGTATAGTGTGCTCCCGCAGGAGCAATCTCCATGCTCCATTTCCAAAAAGAATTTCAACACTGTGATCAAATTAAATTTAGGAAAACATTTCTCTCATGGTGTGGCCGATGCATCGTACATGTGGAGCCCACACTCTGTGGCCCCAGCCCTACATTCTCTTGGTACCCCGCTTTTCTCACTCAATTTCCCATCCTCACAATAATCTCCTTCCAATTTTAGCATCTTTCTCTCTCTAAGAAAGAACTTCTCTCTCTCTCATAGAAAAAAAAAATGCCTGACATAAAAGTTTGGCACCCTGCCACTTGACCGCCTAGCACCCAGGTCTAAAATTTGGACCCGTATCAGGATCTATCGGATCTTGGGTTTGGCTGGATCCATTGTCACCTTATGATTATGAGCTTATTATTATTATTATTATTATTATTATTATTATTATTATTATTATTATTATTATTATTATTATTATTATTATTATTATTATTATTATTATTATTATTATTTTTATTATTATTATTATTATTATTATCGTTGTTTTTTACCATCATGTATCTTAAGACTATGAGTTTTCTTTTTACTAATAATATAGTAAATGTTATCAATATTGTGACAATACAAACACTTAATGTGTGCCTAAAGACACATGATTGCCATCATGTACCCTATAACTAAAAGTATGGGTGGGGTCCGGCTGGACCCATACCCAGACCGGAGATTGGGTTTACTTGTCGGATCCCAAATATACTTCTCGAGTCCTAAGGTTAGTCGGGTCGATTGCCACCCCTAATGGAGTCAGATCCCTGAACTTTTTTGGCACCCTGCCACCTGACCACCTAGCCTTGAAACCTTTCCCAGTTGTGAGTAGTTAACATTCACGTTGCTGCATCTCATAGTCAATTCCCATCACTGGACCATAAAGAAAGAAAATATGACACAAAATTAACACTCACCTTCTCATGCATAGGGGAGAGAGAGATTTAGAACTCCATTGGCCTAGTGTAAATCATGTGCCTCTTCTCATATGAGGCGACCATGTGGCTCAAATGAATATAAATGACATACAGTTAAGAAATTAGGCAAAGGACCCTAAGGTTCCAGCTTTCCCACCCAAAAAATGAAAAAGAACCAATAATGGGTTGGTAAGTATAGTTAGCCCTTTTGAAATGATCATTTAAACTGCTCAAATTTCTCCAAAAGGGCCATATTAGATATTCCTTTTCTTTTAATTAGAATTAAATCCAATTTAAGCTAAATAAATTGTGGGATTGTTTTTCTGGTCAAATAAATTTATCGGAAAGTATAATAAGATATGTATTTTTTTAAAAAAAAAAAAAAGATCCCAATCACCCTTAATCATCACGCTAATAATCATGAGATGAAAAATTAAGAGGCCAAAGGTATTCGGAAAATCGCAATCACTTTTGACCATTAGGTACTGAATTAGTTGGCTGCGTCGGACCACTTATTGCTCTTGTAGCTCAAATTTTGTTTTGTCGAACCATAGGTCGAGATAGAATCTAATGCAATTGTGACCTTGTACTAAAAGTAAATGATCTTGCAATATAGATTCCCCACATTTACTAGGTTTTCTTACCATTACAAAAGAAAATGTGTCCCTTGTAGAAAGGGAGGGTGGAATTTCAATGTGTTGGTAAACAAATTGGAGAAATCTTTTTTATTATCGTTCAGTATTGTTACCAAAGAGCAGCAGAAAGGAATGCACAAGGCTAATGTCAATGTCAAAAAATATAGGGTACCAGAAATTGTCACAAGTCCAATAATGGATAAAAAGAAGAGAGAGAGAGGGAGTGGGGAAGAAAGTATTAGTAGTGATCCCAAAAGCTCGTAACAATTCTTCCATTTCCATGCCATGGAGAAAGGGGATCATTGGTTTTTAAGAAGCCAAAGGATGTGCTCAAAGACAGCAACCTCACATGGCAACTTGATACCTCCATTGTTGGTGAAGCCAAACTCTTCCTCTGCCTTCTGTAAGAGTGCCATGAACACCGAATGGTTGAGATACGAGACAGGGATTACGTATCTCCGGAGCTCTTGTCCAACATAGACAGCTATGAATCCTTTGTGGACATCGGTAGGGAATTCTTTGGCATCGTCGGAGCCAACTTGGAAGTCCGAAACAGCATCCGGCAAGACCATCCCCGACTCCCAATTGATTCTCTCCCTGGGTGATCTGGGGGACTTCAAATTCCATCTCTTCAAGGCCCCTACTAGTTTAGCCCTCTGCAACGGCATGATCCGAAAGAAAAAGAAAAAGAAAGAGAGATAGAAGGAGATTAACTAGTGCAGCAAGTAGAGAGATGAGGAGGTGTTGCAGAAGGAAGGGGGAAGAGAGAGTTTGAAATGAAGTGGGACAAGAGGATGAGGTGGTTTAAATAGGAGAGAGGTTAACCATTGGAGAGGAGAGGAGAGGAGAGGAGAATGATTTACTACTAGAAAAAGTAAAAGTGCGAGAAGCGTTTTGTGACATGTCTGTGGCTTTGGGAAGGATACCTCATTTTGCATGTCCCTTGTCTGTCCCCCTCCTTTTATTTTCCACTTTTTGGCATATTCATAAACATGGGGGAGAGAGAGAGAGAGAATACAACCACCAATCATTTTGCTTCAACGACGACTCCTCTCATTGCTTTCACACACCATTTCTCCTTCCTCATTTTACGCCTTTTTCGCTCTAACTAAAAGCAGGCCTTGCATTCCTTCTTCAAAATCGATAGGATGAGGATCTTCTTTTTGTTGGGGTCACCAATTAAATGTCCTTACGAAAGTAATCTAAAACCATGCCCACAATTATCTAATACATCCAGTCGGAGCCTAATCCAAATCCATATGGACTGTGTGGCATTGTGAAGCTGTCACCAATTAAATGTCCTTACGAAAGTAATCTAAAACCATGCCCACAATTATCTAATACGTCCAGTGGGAGCCTAATCCAAATCCATATGGACTGTGTGGCACTGTGAAGCTTGATTTACCTGAGTTTTGACTTGCTATGCCCTCCAAAGGTGATGTTTAGAAATCCGTAGCCCTAGGCATTTGTGCACAACTGATAAGGGTTTCAATGTGGGGTCGCTTTTTATGAAGTCAAAATTGTGCTTGGGGTGGTTGACCAAGAGAATGGGTGTAACCTATGTGTCTGGTGGTTGGCCAGAGAAGATAAGGGCTAAATCATCATCATTATTATTACACGACATGTACACTAGATAGCAGTCCAGGAAGCAGCTCTCTAAGTGAGGGTATGTCTCATTAACATGTGCTGAAGAGATGCCTCCTTTGGACTGTGTCAGAAGGAGGTATTGGGCTGGAATGAGGCCTGGAGTTGTCCTCAAGGCGAAGGACCCATGAGGTATTGTGCTGGAATGGGGACTGGAGTTATCCTCAAGGCGGAACCTGTAATATATGAGCTAGGATCGTGCCTCCTTCATTTCATAATTTAACGCTGTAGGTCTTGGGAAATGTTGATCAGTTTGAGAAGTTGACAACGAGATACAGTTTTTAGAAGGGATAGAGTCCTCCATATATTTGTGATACTCCTAAATCTTTGGGTCTAATTCTTATCAAATCTTCTTAAATATGTTTATTAATATTTTAGACAATTAAAATACATTTTTTAGATCTTTCTATATATTTTATTATAGTGAAAATGGATTTAAATAAGAAAAAAATTAATTTTATGAATTCATTCAATTCAGAGAGAAAAAAATATTTATTGCTTTTTTAAGATTATTTTTATTTATCTAAACTTCTTTTTGGGGTGTGAGGGCACTTTAGAACTTTGGGCCCACCACATTTAAGCCCATTAGGTGGGGGCATGGAGCCCACACATATCTCACTATGTGTGGTACGCCCCACGTTTTCCATTCTTTCTTTTTAGTGTGTGGCTTGCGATGGAAGCCACCTACTTGTTTTATAAATAAAAAGAAAGCTTCATGAAATAAGGTTGATTGATTTAAAATATGGTGTAGAGATCGATTAAAATTAGATTTGTAAATACATAGTATTGTCTCTATATAAATATTGATGGCAATAGAGTTATTGAAATTGATGGATAATGGTTTTAGCTCATTCCTTTAATCATGATGGCTGATCTAAAGAATGAAATGCTAAAATCTCTTCACCTCACATGTCTCCAAGATCTATGGCTAAATTTAAGTCTCATAATGATGGTAAATTCATAGACCCCAAAACCCTAGCATCATGTCTATAAATATTATTTATGAGGGTGTATTATTTATACTTATAGAATTGGATTCGCCTCTCTCTCCCATTGGCAGGTATGCCCCTGCAATCTCTTTTATTTCTCTCTTCTAGTTAGGGATTTGAGTTGCTTTGAGCCTAAAGTAAATCTTAAGGGGCACGCCCAAGCCACTAGAGGGTGACATGCCCTAGACTAGATGGTATTTGTGTTATTGTCTTGTGTTATGAGAATGTGTCCATCCCATGTCTTGTTCTCAAGAGGCTTTGTCTAGATTTTTCGAATTATGAAATCGGATTAGGACCAAGATCCCGAGTACCATTGTGGCGAATATCCCGTGTAGTGTGTTCGAAATCCTTGGGGATAACCTGAGACAAGGTATTTGGTAATTCTAATGGCTTCATGTTTCTTGATTCTTCATTCATTGTATTTTTATTTAATTGTAAAGAATTGCAAAAGTATGTAATAGAATATCCTAGATTGTATTAAGATATATTTTATAAATAAAATTGTAACTTAGGACATCTGTAAGTGTTCTAGTTGTACAAATAAAAGAAAGAAGTAAAAATGTTAACTATATATACGTGGCTAGATCACATTGTCCTACTTTCATATTATTATAATACAAGAAAACCTTTGAATAAGCATTTAATGGGGTGGTCAAGGTTAAATTGTTACATAAAAAACTGTCACCCTATTCCCAGACATTTGGCAGCACCTCCCTTATCTATGATTCGTGTCAGAAGAAAAATATCGAAATACTCCTAATACCAGTCAAATTCTCGTAAAAAATAGATAATGTTTCATATGTTATATCTGACAATAGAAACGCTCTTAATATCAGTTAAATTCCCGTAGAAATTAAAACAGGTTTCAAATGATAAACAAAGTGACAAATGATGTCAGGGATCTAGTACCATTCCAAGATGCAATAGGATGGTGTGAACACACCTCCTGGTTACAGCTGAATCAAAATCGTTTCCTGTGTCTCGAGTTGCACACTCAAATACTCGTTAAAATTATAACATAAATTCGGTGATATATTCTTAACTATCAACCAAAACCTTGCAACTGTCAACTGCAACAAGCTATATCATAAAACCAAGGTTTTAATGAGGCCAAAGAACCTCTGCACATTCACATAGACTCACTGCATCACAATAGAAGAGCCTCAATCGTTGGAGCAGTAGGATTCAGTGGGCAAAACGAATGTCATCACAACATGACATTCAACATAAAGGCTTGGCATCATGGTAGGCATACAAACATCAAATGAACTTGGAGAGATATAAAGGTCTGGTTCTACTATTCGATTGAGATTTGAGAAGAACTTATAAAGAAGAAAAATGCTTTGATAGGGCTACAGCCTTATAAAAAATAAGTAAACCCTCACTTAAAAACTCATTGGAATTTGTAGTTTTGACGTAGAAACCGATCAGATCAATCGGCCTTGACCATTATGGTTATAAAAAAAATTAAGATTTTAAGCTCTGAAAATTGTTTATCTTATAACCATTATCTAGACCGTTCCTTTCGCTTTAAAAAAATAAACGTTCACGCATATGCAATAACTGTACTATTTTTGTAGTTTCAAATTCCATTGCAATGTTGAAAATTGATTTTAGAACCTGCTCTTCCAATGAGGATACAAGATGAGGCTTTGCTTTATTTTTGTAAAGCCTACGTCTTATAACAATTGGGCCGTGTCGATGATCCTCCACATCATCACATGAGAGATACATACATGAGAAATGGACACATCACAAGCGGCAAATGTGTCCAAGAGGCTTACTCATGTAAGTAAGGGTCACCCAAAGCATGAAAACGGTGAGAGGAAAGAAAGACGTCCAACCGACTTAAAAGATGAAGGATTACTGCGTGGTCCCTAAGTACCACCTAGAATGCTATGGTCCTTTAAAAGTATTGTTTTGAAACAACAAATAATTAAAAAAAAAAAAACACTAATAGGCAACAAGGTCAGGTCGGGTCCAGTCGACCCCAAGATCCGACAGTACCCCACACGACTAGGTTTTACTTGGACCCGGACCCAGACCCAGACTCAAGTGGGTTGGGTTGGGTTGGGTCCAAGTCCATAAATAAAAAATAAAATATAACCCGACCAGAACCGATAGGGTCCCAGCCCGACCAAGACCTGGACCTGACTCACCGCGTCCAAAACTCGACCCAACTCCAAAACACGGTTTGGGTCAACCCGACCTCATTACCAACCCTAGTATTTATTTTCTTTGTTAGACAATGGGTACATATTTCTAGGATTAGCAACAAGCCAAACCTGACCCTAGTCCCCATAGTGCCAACCCAAGCCCGGCCAACCCTGACCAGAGCAAAGAGGCCTTGGCCCTATTAGGGCCCAGGCAAATAAAATCAACAAATAAAAAAATTTAAAAACAATGAGGGAATACACTGGGCAGTGGTCGCCCCCGCCCCTGGGCTACATTTTTGTGGCCCGGGCCCTAATTTTTTATAGCTAGGCTTGAGACTGGTTAGCACTCTACCCAACCCATAGCCACCCCTACGTATTTCATGGGCTTAAAGGAAGTTTCTCATTTAGAATCGTTCACAATAATAATCAAACACGTAAGGATATTTCCTTGTTGAGGCAGCACAATCACCCTCTCCTTCAATCTAAACTGAATACGTAGACAAGTTACAAGACCTCCTTCTTAGAGCTGAGAATGGGTCGGATCGGGTCTGGATCCATCGGGATCTGGATTTGGATCAAAAAATATATATGAGATTTAGATCCAGATTCAGACCTGATCAAATCTAAAAAATTATTTTTATATTTAAATCTATAAAATAGTATAACAAAAAAATATTACATAACATATATGTATAATAAAATAATATATAATATTTTAATAACTGGATCGGATCTGGATTGGATCCAGTTGTATCCAGATCAGATATGAATTACTAATCATATCCAAAATTTGGATCCGGATCCAAATTTTGGCCCGAATTTGGATAGGATAAAAAATTCAGGTTTCATATCCAAACTGAGTACATTCTTAACCATACTTTCTCTCTCTCTCTCTTAGAAAAATTGGCAACAATTTTAGTAGCATACACTGTTGAACTTTCTTTACTTGGTGAGACAGTTGGATATGTAATCAGCTAGCAAAGAGCATCTAGGCTTATTAATAAAATTCGTCAAAAAAAATAAAAGCGTCTTGGTTTATCTTATTATTCATTATGGCAAATATCTTAATCATAAAGCACTTCTCAAATTAAAAAGCAAAGAAAATATCCTTGCCAAAAAAGAAAAGGTGAAGAAAAATATCATGGTTGGAGAGCAAAAAGTGTTTGATTTTTTGGGTGCTTATTCCAAATTGCTTTCTTATTTTAGGATCCATCATATTGTACTAAGTTGCACCAGCCTTTTTTAAGCCTGCCCTGAAAACCAGAAAAAGTGAAAGAAAAAAGAGAAGACACGAGAGCAAATATTGAGATGCTTTTGAGGACAATTGCTCGATGAATAGAAAATAAAGCAAGGCCACAATGGAATGTCGATATAAGGGTGTGGTTTGTATGAGTCTGAGGCCCTAAACAATCAAAGTAAGGTGCACCTTCAAATAGTGTGGAGATATGTTACTTTAGTATTAGATATCCTTATGATAGCCTGAAAATTCCATTTTATCTCTAACTATAAAATTTAAAGATCGTAAAATAGTGTAGATCGAATAGATCTTTGAAAACTTGAAAATCTTGAAAATTAACGGTCAAGATAATGCCTTACAAGATGCACTATTTCCAAGAACTGGAATCTATTTTCTCTCATGTTCACACATCTTGAGGTCGAAACAATTTTCATGGGCGATGAGACCCAAAACAATGTCAACACAGAGTTAGAACTTTGGATAGCTGATCCAGAATATAAAGATTTCAAAATTAATCGGACTAAGACAGAGTATATGGAATGCAAGTCTAGTAAAAACATGAGTAGAGGTAATAGCGTAGTTAAGATTAACGGTCAAGAAATACAAAAAAAAATGCATTATCGATATCTAGGGTCAATAATTTAAAAAAATAAAAAAATTGAGGAAGATATCACACATGGCATTAAAACTGAGTAGGCGATGTGGAGATGCGCAACCAGAGTTTATGTGATTGTAAGACAAGCTTTGCTTTATAAATTGGAATGTTGGGCGGTCAATAAACAACATATCAATAGAATGGGGCACTTAAGAGAGAGAGAGGGCTTTAACAGACAACTATCTATAAGTGATTAGGACTTGTACCTAACAATCTATGGGAGAACTCCCCATCCTAGAGTTCTTTATCCTTTGAAGCCATGCAAATGGTATTGTCTTCCAAGTGACCAACTGGACTTCCAAAAACAGGACTAAATACAAAGGATCATCACATAAAACACACCTTCTATTGTGCCTTTGCTAAGCATTACAAATCTCTTCTATCTCCTAACCTAGACTCTTTGGAGGATGTGGATTTGAGGAATTAGAGAGTGAGGTGTATACTAGGATCATGCTATCTTCTTGGATTGATTCTCTTGTCCCTCACAATGATTTAAAAAGTCCAAACAAAAAGTAAAGTATCCATGTGCCATAGGACCACGGTTATATGACATGAAAACTGATTAACTCCATCCATTGAGAAATCAAAGGTTTGGGGTGCTTTCCTTGAACACTCATGAGAAAGGAATAGTATGAGGGGGGGCCAATTGGTGATGCACCGTGAGATTCCCCCCTATGAATGTAAGAGAAACTCACATTACTCAGTACGGTCTTCTATGTACTTGAATTTCCCATGAAGAAAAAGATCATTCAGTGTCATGATTCTTTCTTGGAAGACTCACTTGATTGTTTGAGCATGGCAAATCTACTCTCTCTCACTTGATTGTTTGAGAATGGCAAAATCTTCTCTCTCTCACACAGTGAAATAGTAATAGCCGGCATGTGCAGTGCATGTAATCTAAAATATTCTCAACAAAATAAAATAATCAAAATACTTTTGAAAGTTTCAAGAGATATTTTGATTATTATATTTTATTGAAAAAAAAATTTAATATTTTTTATAGGTGTGTCACAATGAGAAGATGACACGTGCCAATTTTCATATTCATACAATTTGTATAAAAAATTAAAAATAAAATAGCGTCGGATCTAAGATAAAATGGTATGGCCCACTTGACCAAAATTGGATGGCTGGATAGTAGGTGAAATATAGATCTTCTATACCGTAGGGGAAGTATAGAAACTTTTCCCCACATATATAACTCCACCTAGTAGTATAGTACAACTCCCTCACTCACTCTCTCTAACAACCACCGGTATTACGGTTTTCCCTCACTTTCTTTTTATATGAAAAGGACCTATGCAACCCTTTATGATAGGCCAGGTTGCCTATCCATATTTTGTTCCTCATTCTTTTTTTTAGATCTGGCCTATATGACATGACTGATTGATAGAAATACTTCAAAACTCCATCTTTGTTTCATATATCACACTAGATATATAACATATTTGTGAAATACGATTCACTTTCAAGATGCCTTGATGGTGAAATGGTAGACATGCAAGACTCAAAATCTCGTGCTAAAGAGTGTGGAGGTTCGAGTCCTCTTCAAGACGTTGAAAATATTCATTGAATGAGCAATTCAATAACATAAACAGATCTCGGATCTAATCGATATTGGCAAGTTTCATACGAAGTATTTTGGCGATCCCCACGATCCGAATCCGATTAGTTGGAATTGGAACGGATCACGAAATCTTGGCGATCTTCTCTATCTAATCAACTGAAGAGTCCTTTTCGTAATGGCATGTCCTGTACGCACCCCGAGTATATGATTCAACAAGAATTGATACTATAGAAACTTCTTGTAAAATGCCCCACCGTAACCCACCAGCAAATAGAATACACTTAGTTATTGTGCATATATTTACCTGCCTGCCTAAGTTCTTACCGTACGTAAATGCAAAATATTGGCACAAAAAGGAAAGGTACATTGTAGATGTATGGGAATGCCTCAACCACAAAATGTTGATCCAACTAGCCCAAGATATCTTGACAAGGATCTTGGACCTCTCCTATGGGCCCAACCAATCTCTCTTTTTAGTATTTTTTTATTTAAAAAATACGTGTGTAATTGGAAAGATGTGTGGTTTTTCACTCCCAAATCAAAAAAGGGAGTGTGGATTGAGTGGTATTTAAGTGCGGACATTTTCATGCCTTACACCCAAGGGCTGAAGTCATGGTGGTAATATCCTCACACATAATTACCATATCGTGGTATCCATTCCTACCGCTAACACCCTCAATTAACACCTTCAAAATGTAACTCCTTAATCTATTTAAAAAACAAAAGGGTATGGGCTTATCTTCCCCATTGAATTACCCAAAAAAAATTATCATCCTTACAATCTTAGTACAAAGGTGAAAGTGATGGTGTATGTGCAAAGCGTGTGTGTGTGGGACGTGTTACAGCGGTCGTTGAAGAGAAGGAAGCTTGTAATAGCCACCGTCGAGATGAAACAGAATCATGTAACAACAGCCCTTGAGATTAAGTGCACATGTAAGACATCCAACAGTTACTCCAATGGCCACTAGCCGTTGGTACATGTAACCACTCATACAGTTTACGGACAGACTCTTGGAGCTCTATAAAGGGGGACCTTTTTCCCATACAATCCATAAATTTTCAACGAACATAACAAAGTACGCATCGATAACATAACAAAGTACTCATCCCTCTCTGTACTTACTTTTCTCTCTTTAAACTACAAGAGGCTCTTGTGTTTACAGTGGACTTCTAATTCCGGTGCATAGAACTTTAAAGCATAAAAATTATTTTTTATATCTTAAGGACAAATTGACGTTCTTATGCACACCTATTACAATATCAAAAGAGGGCAAATCTCTTCTTGAGAAAGTACTCCATGGGATGAGTGCTCCGATATGCTCAATTGCTATCGCATTTGATTTCTTGCAAGGAATTTGAACCGCCCTAGGGGACTGACATCTCTCTCTCACTTTGTCTACCTCACTCTGTTAGACAAAGTATGTTGAGATCTCTCTCTCACTTTGTCTACCTCACTCTGTTAGACAAAGTATGTTGAGAGTCTCACTCTAATGCCATTCGAACTACCCAAAAAGAAAAAGAAAAAAAAATACTAAGAATATGAATATAGAGCCTTTAAGATTTATTCTCTTTCACACACACAACACACATACAAAATAAAATATTTCCCTCTCTCTCTCTATATATCTTTCTCGCACTCTAGAGAGAGGCGGCAAACTTGGATGGCCTCATTGACAAGGATACTGAGGAGACAAAAAGTGGGTGCATCGTGGCGCATGAAGCGTCGAACCCGGTGTGCCACAAGAAGCAAAATTTTAGAGAGAGAGAGAGCATAATTCTAGAGAGAGAGGGAGGAGAGAGAGCATAATTCTAGAGAGAGAGAGGGAGGAGAGATAGAGGAACATAATTTTAGAGAGAGAAAGGAACATAATGGTTGTTTTATTGGGCCGGCTAAATCGGCGCTGACCCATTTTGCTGGTCCGGAAACCAGGGCACAGGCCTGCTTCTGAAATTGGAAAGCCATGACCACACTCACCATACCCACCCCTAATAAAAATGCAGCAGACCATTGAAAATGACGCATCAACCGATATGCCTTCTCTTCAGTCGACGGGCCTAGCGTAGGGCGGGCGCACTGAGTGGGCCTTGTAAACCGTCTAAGGGCCGGGTTGAGTAACCGGTAAACTAACCGGCTCACCTGGCCCAACCGGACAAGTCGTGGCCAGTCCAAAAACAGTTTCAAAAATACAAAAGAAATTTAATTAATTATGAAAAGTATGTTTAAAGCTTGGTTAAATAGAACATATCTGAATCAAGTGTTGAAAAGTAATAAAAAAATGAATTTTAAAAAATTGATTTGTGTTGAGAAGTATTTTGAAATTTTTCAAAAAAAAATGGGAAAAATATAAAAATAAGTATTTATGTTGCCAAAATGATAAAAATATTTAAAAACATATTCTAAAAAAATCCCTTATTTTTTGAGATTTTAATTTTTGATTTTTTAAAAAATACCCGACCAATTTACCAAAACCGGATCGGCCAATGCGCAGTTCCGAGTTGAACCAGCCGAGTTTGCAAACATTGGTCTTGAGTCGGCGTGCGGAGGGCGAAGTCTTTTTACAACAAATTTTCCATGCAAATTCTTTCTTTTTTTTATTCTTTTCTTTTTTTTCTCTCTTTAACTTTAGTCATGGATCTACATGCGCAAAATATGGGGGTCCACCGCAATCTTTCTCAAAAAGATAAGTTCTATAAGGCCTAGGCTTTATGAAAACAAAATAAAGCCTCACCTCAAATCTTCATCAAGAAAGCACTTTCGGCATAAAAAATATGGGGGTCCACCGCAATCTTTCTCAAAAAGATAAGTTCTATAAGGCCTAGGCTTTATGAAAACAAAATAAAGCCGCACCTCAAATCTTCATCAACAAAGCACTTTCGGCATAAAAAATATTTATTATAGTTCTAAAATTTATTTCCAACACCAAAAATAAAATTTGAAACTCAAAAAATATTATAGGTATTGGGGATCTGTGAACACTTATCTTTAGAGCAAAATAGATGGTTTATAAATGATTTGTCACAATATACACTATTTTTAGAATTGAAAAACGTAATTTTTTTTGCATAACCATAATGTTCAAGCTGAGATGATCGATTTAAAAGTTGTTCTAACACTTAGAATTATAATTTTTGATGTCCTATAAGGAGAGGCTTTACTTATTAGCCCCTATCAAACCATTTTCCGTCTCAAAACTAACCTTTTTTAACCATCAGATTTCAAGCGAAGCCTGGTTTTGGGTTGGATTTCAGGGCATCTTGACGCTCGTAGGCCCAGATATTGTAAGGCCGAGCGTAGGTTAGTGTTCAAAAAACTCATAGGAGCAAACTCAGACTCGCTTGAGTTATTTGAATTTTTTGCTTGGTAAGTTTGAGTATCTTTAAGCGGGGTGGTCCGATACAGGGATATTAAAACAAAATTCAAAAAATCTAAAAAATAAAAATTCCTTTGAAATACGTTATTTTATGTTTTCTATCATTTTGACAAAAATTGAAAAATATTTTAGCTATGAATACTTATTTTTATATTTTCCCTTCGTTTTGAATTATTTTCAAAATGCCCCTGTCATATATTAATTTTTTTAAAAAAAATCTAGTTTTTCATTATGGGAGCAGTTGGCATACGGATGCATCCGTAGCTGTAGAGGTAAGGTGTACCATCAATTTTTATCATGATATATAATTTTGATGTAAAATGTTCTTAGGATTATCTCAAAATCTGTTTTTATATCTAATTATAAAATTTTAAATTTACAAAAATAGGTTAAAATACAAGTAGATCTATAAACATATGAAAATCTTAGAAAATAGACGTAGTAGATAATAT
>NW_006497396.1:526747-545551 GCF_000471905.2 Amborella trichopoda
TAAACATATGAAAATCTTGAAAATGACGGTGTAAATAATATGTTGTAAAATGCAATATTTCTGATACTTCAAGTCTTTTCATTTTTCATGTTCATACATCTCGATGTTGAGATGATCGATCAAAAATGGTTCTACATTATTAGGTTGCATCCTGATATAAACTTTTTTTTACTTTTTTAACCCCATTTAGACATATTTTATTTAAGGGTGTAGTTTGTAAAGAACCAAGGCTCTAAACAATCAAATTTGAACCTACCTCAAAAATTTCAATTGAAGAGGTTGCTTTGATGCCCAAAGATCCTCAAATTGATCATCTCAACATCAAGATGCATATAAATGAGAAAAATATAGATTTCAAGTTTTCGAAATAGTGTATTTTGTAACGCATTTTTGGACCATCAATTTTCAAGATTTTCAAGTTTTCATAGATCTATCAATCTACACTAATTTTGAAACTTTAAACTTTATAAATAAAGATGAAAATATATTTTAAGCCTATCACAAAGATTTCCAAATTTGAAACTACATTTCTTGACATTATTTGAGGGTAGGCTCTAATTTAATTGTTTAGAGCCTAGGCTCTATACAAACCGCACCCTTGTTTGAATACAGTTAACTTTTTGAATATTTTCATCTTGGTATGCTATTTTGATGAGAATCATCCCCATGAAATCAGCATACTCCCAATATTATTTTAGTTCTTCATATTTAAAACCTTCTAAAATTAGAGTGGCAATGGACCGACTAGGCCCGAGGTCCGGAAATGGGTCCAAATTTTGGACCCAAATACCATTCGGGTTCGGATCCGACTGATACGTAACTTGTACCTATAGTCATAGGGTATATGATGACAATTATGTGTTTTTAGGAACGTGCTAGGTATTTATATTGTCACAATATTTGCAGTATTTACAAAATTATTGGCAAAAATAAATAAAAATCATAGTCATAGGGTATATGATGGTGAAAAAAAAAGCAAGAAAAAAAAACAAAACAAAAAAAAGAAGCTCATAGTCATAGAGTTGCAATGGATCTGACCAGACCCAAGACCCACGGGGTCATAGTCATAGAGTTGCAATGGGCGTTCCATCTAAAAACAGTTGAAACTAAAGGTTCAAATGTTTTTTTTTAGAAAACTATTATTTTTAATTTTAAAGATTTATTTATTTTTTTATATTCATGATCTCCAATTTTAGAGATCATATGTCCTTAAAAATTAAAAATCCATCTAAAAAATAGATAGAATTTTAAGGTAGAACTCATTTCTACATGGACTCATAGAAACCGTATCCATCAATAGGAAGGCCATGTAGCCAAGATCAAAGGAAAATAAATGAAATGAATAGCTTAATAGCAAATTCATTTCCAATGAATACTTGCACCCAAATAAATAAATAAATAAATATATAAATTCTAAACTTTCACCAAGGGACTAAATTTGATCGAAAACTGAGGAAAAATTTTGAGTTCCATGTACACATCCCTTTTGGAGCTGGATCCATACTCTATCCCTCTCCCTAGTGAAAATCGGTCGTTTTACTTATGAGTTTTTCTTATGCTTTATTTTTAAATGGTGGTATTTACTTCTACCCATGGTTTTATCTCTTTGTTTTGTAAACTACTATGTGGTATTTTGAGCTATTTTTTGTTTTCTTTTGGTTATAAATATATACTCCCTTTCATTAAATAAAGTTATTTGTTGTGTGCAAAAATTGGATAATCATGACCAGTAGAGTCATAGCACTCTAATATTTTTTTAGTGAACTCGTCTAATTCTATTCCTGAATGAAATTCAGGATATTAAAACTCTATTTTACTGTGAACGTAATACCAGTTAGAGATACTATTAAGTATTGTTGATTGTTCTAGTAGCTGATTTAATTGAAAAGATCAGTAAGTCACAACCCTTAAAATGATATCTCAAGCAACTGTTAACGGTTGAGTACGATACTCACCTCCTTTCATCTATCTTCCTGTCAAATTTCTTTCTTTTCTTTTTGTCAAAGTTTTGCCAGAATTCGGTGGAAAGCATTAAATTCCTTATTGAAAGCAAGAAGAGTATAAATTCCAAATCTTGGCCAAGGGAGCTGGAACCAATCTCTTCTCTCTCACACACACACGTGAAGAACGATCGTTTTACATAGATGGGTTGATAATAACTTTGATGGGCCCGAACACAAAGGAAAGAGGAGACAGAGGAGGAATATCTCAACCAATCCATGACACTTTTGATTGCTCTTAAACATTCCTTACGACATCAAATTGTGACATTGTGTTCAAGAAAAAATAGTTTTCTGGTTCTGGCCACCAAATTGATGGGAGGGATATAGACCAATTAAATATGGTTTGACTATACCTGATTTTTAAATAATTAATAATCATAATAATAATGATGATGATGATAATAATAATAATAATAATAATAATAATAATAATAATAATAACAGTTTAAAAATATATAAGAAAATTATTTTGTTTAGTCAATCGCACCATTTGAAATCAACCATCTACACTAATCTTTACTGGGTTTTTACCAAACATCTACACTAATCTTTACTGCTTTTTACCAAACTGTATTTTCTTTAGACTGAATGTGCCAAGACGATCAACAGTTCGACTGGTGAATTTTATTGCATATCTCCTACATGTGATTTTGTTCATCTACTTGTGGAAATTAATTGGTTAGCCCACGCTTCTTTATACAGTCACACCTCAACTCTAGTAGGAAAATGCAATTCCAGCTCCGGAAAAACAAACTTGTGAGTCAATTATTTGCACCTCGAGAATCATGGATCTGAAGAGAGAGAGAGAGAGAGAAAGAAACACTAGCACTAACAAATGTCCATCTTGGAAACATTTTTCCTAGACCAACCATTCAAGTCTTCATAAATCCGTCAGATCCCCATAATTTTTCGAGCTTCAAATTCTATATTCAGTTGCAAAAATTGATTTGCAAGCCATCACAAAGTTTTCTAGTGCCGGATTGGAATTTTTAGTCAGGGTTTTGAGATTGAGCCTAGCCAAATTTGTAAATCCGCAGCCTTACTAAAACCTCATCCTCCGGGACTTCATGGGGAGTGCCACTCCACTGAGACAAAGTGCAAACACACACCCTCTCACCATTTAATTGGTGGGCAAGGTGATGCATACTGCAGTATCAACAGCTCAACACAGAGTTGGTACAGATCATCCTTGCAAAGTGAACCAACGGTGGTAGTGCCCTTCTTGTGGGCGTCAGCCCACTTGATCAACTCCTTTATTTGGTCTCGAGTAAATGAACTTTTCTTTTCAAAACTGGAACGAACTAAAGGAAGCAACAACAGTTTGAACAGAGAGAGCCATGCTTTCTTGTATATGAGAACAAAAAACTCCATGTTTCAATGCACGGGGGCTATTATTGACCAGACGCCAGCTGCATGAGAAAGAACTTCAATTTTTCAGGAAATAACAATCAACCAATTCCTTATTTCCCCAGACTCACAATGAATACAGTCATCCCCATAAACATAGTTTAACTCATTTTACAGGACCCCAAATCCAAGAAAAGAAGATGATCCCCCTCATTCCTTGATCTATGTACACTACCTATCGCAGCACCAAATCCGCCTTTTACCCTTCTCATGTTACACAATAACTACAAAGACCATTCATTAGAATCGGATTACCCAAGTTGCAGGAATACCATCATCAAGTCGCCAGAAAACCACCCAAATTACCATAATAACACCCCAGTTGCTGGAATACCACTCTCGAGTTGCCGGAATACCACCACCCAAGTTGTCAGAATGGGTTTCATAGCATAAGTCATAGGCCAAACTAGAACGAAATAGGCCTCAATACCAATGAAACAATAACATAATCGAAAATGAGTATATCATTCTTCTAGTGGGGGCTCTGTGAGTTTCTGGATTCTGGCAAGAAAAGGTACCGGAATCTTGAATCGAAGGGTAGAATGGCATAACAATTCCGGCTCCCTAGGAACCTTTGCCTGCGTTGGCGGATGCAGTCCTGAATGACAGCTGCCTGATGAGAGGGAAGGAATTGGCAGATCCACTCTGAAAGTAAGGCCTCTTCCACTATGGTTTTGGCAAAAGAATGCAGCATCTTGGGTACAAGGAGCTTCCCTTTGTTATTTATGCCCACTGATGCCTGAACATAGTCTTTTAGGGAGTTTTTCAATTCCTCTCTCACATTATCAGCTGTAAATATCCTTACCTGCAGATCATTATTCATTATCACACTCATCTACCACAATTAAAAGGACAATCCAAAAAAAATAAGGAAAATCGAAAGGCATTTAACATGGTTCTTGTTCTCATTAAGCATACACAATTAAGGTCATAGGGAATTAAATCAGTATCAACCCCAACCAAGGAATACAGCAGACATGTACAAACTGGTGATATGATGTGCGTTTTCGATTTTCCATATGAGGCATGTTACACTTGGAATACTCATTTTGGCTCTTTAGTTTTTGATGTGATAGTTCATAGTTTTTTCTTTTTCTTTTTCTTTTTGGGTAGTTATGTGGTAGTTAATAGTTGATTAGTCAAATGGGTTGTTTCTTGGCTCTTTAGTTTCTGATGTGATAGTCCATAGTTTTTTTTTTGGGTAGTTATGTGATAGTCATATTTGATTAGCAAATGGGTTGTTTCTCAAGAAAGTAATTTTGTTTAGTCAAATGGGTTGTTTATCAAGAAAGTAATTTTTTAAACATGAAAAATATGCTACTTGATATCCATCACATACCCTAACGTGATATAGCGACCTTTATCTTGTATACCAAGTTGGGGAGAAACATACTCTATAGACTCTCTCCTCAGCCTTTAGATCAGCGCTACAAAACCACTCTCGTATAATATGCCATCAATAATAAGAGCTAATACCAGCAACAAAAGAAGTCAGAGCGAGAATAATTTTCTAGGGAGTGGAGGAGAGAGAGATTTATGGGGAGAGGGATTCAATTGTGTTTAAGTAAAAAGAATATCTTCTCCTAATTGGATTAGAATTCCTTCTCTAAGTATGTCTATCCAAAATGCTTAGCAAACCAAAGACAACACAAGATTTTCAACCATGAAAGCTGATGGGCTGTTCTTGTGAATGGCATAAAAGGTTCAATGGCCACTGGCCTCTCCCGCTCCCTCCTCTCCTATTCTCCCCCCCTTATTTCTATTCCCTCAACCTCTGCTTCCAACCTAGCAAACCTGTACAAGTCGTCCCTAGTCGGCGTTTTCCACCCCCAGCGCAATGACCACAAAGGTGTCGAAAGATGGGCCAAGGAAGGCTGGAAGGAACCAGGGCTCAGGTGTAGGCCTCTCTCAAATGGGACCTTCCTGTTTTCTTTTCCCTCGGCTGAAGCAGCCCTATCCATTCTTCAGAGTTCTTCCCCGTTCTCTTTCAAGGGAGCCTCCCTCCACCTTTCCAAATGGACGAAAGATTAGGGTGCCTTCCGGAGGCAAAAAGTATGGATTACAGATTCTGATATTGCCCTTCACTCATGGTGCCTCAACACCTTTAAAGCCATTGGTAATGCATGCCCGCACATTCGTCGCCGTCCACTGGCAACCTATGGAGAGCATTCCGCTGGGGTCCCTTCTTTTCATTGTCGACGTCCTCGACCCTTAGTCTATCGCACCTTTCCTCTGGTTAGAAGTGGCCAGAAACTTTTTCCAGATCTTCATCTCGTGATCGACGGTTTCCCCAGCCTCGCCTCGCTTTGTATCCCCAGTGGATCCCTCGTAGGGTGTAAGCTATCCCGGAGACCCCTCCGCTCACCCATTGTTTTAAAAAATGGTCCGCCCGACGCCTAGGCCCCCGCCTAGGTGGCCTGGACCAAAATACCGCACTCCCATAGCCAGACGGCCCTACATGGACGGATGTACTTGGGCAGGCACCCAAGGACATCGGCTTTTCTTTTTTAAAAAAAACAAAAAAATACCCAAAAGGGAAAATGGGGTAATTTTGACCCTAAAAAAGGTTTAACTAGGTTATGGGGATTAGTTTGAACACCCAAAGTTAACAGAAAAATTCCATAAACCCTCAAACTCTTAGCTATACCTGTGTCCTCAAACTCTTAGCTATACCTGTTTCTAAGAATCAAGAGTATTTTTTGTGGTTTGAAGAAGCTTGCTAAACATTTTCACTTAGTATGAAATATGGAGAATTGGAGACTATTACTAATGCATATCCTATTAGACTTCTAAATTTTGTATGGTTTGAATTTTGAAATTTTGAACAAGTTTATTCTCAACATGCGATATGTCATATGTTTGTATATAAAAAAATATGTTACAATATTTTCAAATGTAATACATTCTAAAATTGACACAAATATATGTACATAAACCACATATCTATATAACTTGTACAACAGGGTGCCCAAGGTTCTGGGCGCACACCTAGGCGCCTGCCTGAGCGTTGGGTGCCAAGCCGGCCAAATAGGGGCCACCTAGCATTTTTTGAAGCCTTGAGCTCACCCTCCCAAGTCTCAAGACAACTGGACCTTCATTTATAGGAAACGATAGCCTCGCAGACCCAGCAAACAACAGCCTCCATGTCGACCTCGCCAACCTTAACAATTACCACCTACGCAGTCAACTTCACCTCCACCGGCACCCACGACTCTGTCTTCTGCTCTGCCTCCTTCATCTCTAACAGCTCATCCTTTCGATAAAATCACCTACCTTTCTCTGACAGGGCCATGACGTCGTCGCCCACCCTTACGGCCACGTCGACACTAATGTCCTCTCAAGACCTTATGGGAGTACAATGGCACACCCCCTCATTTCTACCCCTTGCACCGAAGCTGCCCGACACTTGTACGTCGCCACCTCCCTCGCTCGCCACCTACCACCTTCCCGTCTACCATCCCGAGGCCGCTCATACCTGTGTCCTCCCCCACCCTCCATCGACCCATCAAGCCCAGATCTTCTTCAGCTCTTTGCCGGAGTCGCTTCACCTACCCCTTCCTGGGTTGCTCTCTCCACTCTCCACGCAATTCATCATCACGTCATCCCTTGCACCTCACCACCCTACCACTTCATCGCCATCATTACTACCTAAAACAACGTTGCCCGATCAGCAGGACAACTCTCAGCCTCAACCTTTTAAGTCCGTGGCTTCTTTTCTCTCTCCCTTTCATTCGGGACCTGACCCTGCACCTCCCCCTTATCCCCTACTTATCGATTTCAACTCAGAAGGGGGAAACGAACCAGAGCAGCTCAACCCTTCACCCTCGACTCCCTCGGCTGAGAAGGACCTTATCGGAACTGAGGGAACCTCTAAAACCATGGACCTTAACCTGTTGGCAAGCGATATGCTCCCACCACTACTTGTTGGCTATCCCACTTGTTCCTTTTACTCCCATCCCTGTGATCCTCCCAAACCTCACCCCAACGCCTCCTCTACCTGCACCTTTTCCCTTTCTCGACCCGTTCGCCACTCTCCGACCACCTAATTTTTCAACCCCTCTTTTCTCGGCTCATTCCAAGGTTCCTCCTGGCCCCTCTACCCTATACCCTCCTCCCCCCTTACTCCGTCATCTCTTCTTGCCCAACTTCTTCTGGCCTTGGGCTGGTTTCCCTCTCTACCCCACACTCTCCCCACCCCTCTCCTGGGCCCAATCCCCTATTGGATTCTATGCCCTCTCAACCTCCCCGTTTAGCCTCTGTTTTTGAAAAGGTCCATGCACCCTCAATAGAACCACCCGTTATTCTAAGAGTCGCCCCTCCCCTGCCTCCCCTCTCTCTGGTTGATCCCGGTGCCACTCTGATAAGGAACCCCTTTGGACTTTTGGCAGGGTTTTTCAAACCTATAAAAGTAGATGAGCTCCAGTTTCCAGTGCTATCGGCTTTACCCACCCCTATTCCTTCCTCGACGGACTCAGCAAGATCTTCTCTCTCAGTCGATACTATGGGGAATCCTTTCTCTCCCCTTCGGTGGACTCGAATCACGTCAATGACATCGATGTGGGTCAAGGCCAGATTCGGGATGTGATGAAAGTCATGGGCTTCCCACACACCGGACCCGATATAAGAATTCTTCAAGCAGACAAGCAATCTTGAGTTCGGGTAAGCAAGAAGGGCACCCGTGAATTAGCCAATCTGGTTAGCAGCATCAACTACAACAAACCCTCATCCTCAAACTTTTATTTTGCCCCTCTCCAGCCTAAGGATAACCCCAAAGGTCTTTTGGTTAGGCATTCCCTTAGGAACTCTCCTCTCTCCTTCGCCCCCCAATGCTAATACTCTCATGGAATATTTGAGGGCTTGGACTGCCGCACAAGAAGCAAGCAATCAAGGATCTATAATTTAGGCATAGACCCACCATTTTGGCTCTAACCGAGACGAAACTTCTTGAACCATCTCTGCCTCTGGTTCGACTAGTTTGGGGGGGTCGACCATGTCAATGGGTAGCCCTCCCCGCTGAAGGCGCCTCGGGAGGAATTTGGGTTATTTGGAACCCCACAACCCATTCCCAGAATTCCTCCCAATAGCCACATTCTCTGTTCCCATTCTACTCTCCAGGGTCCTTGATGGTATGCTATGGAAATTTTCAATGGTCTTTGGGCCCAATTCTGGTGCTGACAGACCACTACTATGGGACGAACTCAACCTGGTTGCCCATCTTCCCCACCCCGTCTGATGTATAGCCGGGGATTTCAATGTTACGAGTTGGTCCCATGAAAGAAACACCTCCTCCAGATTAACTCCGACAATGTCAACTTTCTCTTACTTCATTGTCCTTAACAATCTGTTTGACTTACCTACACAAGGAACTCAGCTTACCTGGTCCAACCACGCCTCCAACCCTACCCTCTCTAAACTGGACCGGTTCTTGATCTCTATAGACTGAGACTTTAACTTTTCTTGAGATTCACTCTTTGACCCTCCCTAAACCCACCTCGAACCATTGTCCTATTCTTCTGGACTCTAAGCATGTCGAGAGCGGACCTAAACCTTTTAGGTTCGAGCTGGCCTGGTTAGAAGAACAGTCTCTTCTGAACCAATTTCGGGAATGGTGGTTGTCTCTTTCCAATATGGCAGACGGATGGGCAGGCTTCAAACTATAACGCAAGTTGCAATTATTGAAGGCTCACCTCAAATCTTGAGGAAGGGGTCTTCCGGGGTTTTTAGGGCCATAAAAATCTTCTAACTTGTAGGTCATCCAGACCCTAGATACACTAGAAGTATCCAAACCTCTCTTGGACCTGAACTCATTCACAGATACGAACTTAAACTTCAATACCAATCCATCCTCAAGAAAGAGGAAATCTTCAGGTATCAGAGATTCAGGATCAAGTGGCTGAAGGCTAGGGATCTTAACACTGGATTTTTCCACATGACTGCTAACTACAGGCGTAGAGACAGCACCATTACCCACCTTTTAGTAGAAGAAAACCTTTTAGATCAACCTCCTGATATAGAGCAAGCCATCCTTGGCTATTTCCAAAATCTCTTCTCCACCCCCCCTGATCCTTGGCGTCCCATTGGGGACATTTGACTTCCTAGTTCTACCTCCAGACAAAGCTAGCTGGTTAGAGAGACCCTCTTCTAAACCTGAAATCCTCGCTGCAATTTCAGACCTGGACTCCGACAAAGCCCCAGGACCTGATGGCTACCCCATTGCACCTTTCAAATTATTTTGGGGATCTTTTAGAGAAGAATTCCTAAACCTTTTCGATGAATTCTTTTCTAGGGGTATCATCAATAGGGTGTTGAATGCTACTTTCATCACACTTATACCCAAGATTGAAGGGGTAACCCAACTGAAAGACTTACGCCCTATTAGCTTGATGAATTCCACCTACAAAATCCTACCCAAAGTCCTCGCCTCTCGCCTCACTCCTCAAAGAGGTTCTCCCTTTAATCATTTCCCCATCCCAAAGTGCTTTTATCAAAGACCGTCAAATCTTGGACGGGGCCCTTGTGGACCACGAATGTATTTACTCCAGATACCTGGCCAATACCCCTGGCATTGTAGTTAAGCTTGACTGGGAGAAGGCATAGGACCACGTAGACTGGTACATCCTTGAAGAAACTCAGTCCAAGATGGGTTTCGATACAAAGTAGAGAGCTTGGATGAGAGCGTGTTATTCACACCCTCGCTTCTCCATCCTCATCAACAGAACCTCCAAAGGATCCTTCCCTTCTACCAGAGGCGTCAGATCCCCTTCCTTTTCGCCATTACAGCCGAGGTTTTCAGTAAAATGGCGAGGTTTTCAGTAGATCTATTTCCAGAATGTTCATAGCCGGATGCCTGCATGGCTTCTCAGTTGGAACTCAGGCCCCCATGGTTTCGCAGACGATACCTTGGTATTCTACAACGCCTCAACAGAAGAGATCCACTACCTCTTCCTATTTCTCAGGTGCTTCAAATTTGCAACCGGCTTCAACGTTAACTTCGACAAAACAAAGATGATGGGGGTTAATGTTGATTTAACCACCCTCTCTAACTTCACCGAGAGATGGGGTTGCAAGACTGAAGCCCTGCCATCCAAATACCTAGGACTGCCACTTTGCTTAGGCAAACCAAAATTGAGGTTGTGGTCTCATATTGTAGACAAAGTGGATCGTAGACTTGCAGGATGGAACGGCTGCTTTCTCTCTCCGGGAGGGAGGTTAACTCTGATTAAAGCCACTCTTGCCAACATCCCGGTCTACCAAATGTCCATCTTCCACATGCCCGTGGCAGTTAGCTCCAGAATCGAACAGTTCATGAGAAGGTTCTACTGGTCTGGAGACGGAGCCAACAATAAATTCCACTACTTGCTTGGGACAAACTTTGCCAACCTGGGCAAAGGGGAGGTCTAGGGATCAAGAACCTTAGAACACATAACTCTCCTTGACAAATGGTGCTGGCGTCTGACAACCTTAAGGGATCAGTTGTGGATCGATATCCTTAAGCATAAATATCATCTCTCGAACACACCGTGGCTACCGGATTGTATGACCAACCAGAGGTCCTTCGGCATTTGGAGGTCGATTTGCTCTACCTTCCACGTATTCAAATCCCGGATCAGATTCCATCCGAGATCGGGTAATCGCATCCTATTCTGGCAAGACTTGTGGCTAGGCCACACACCTCTCAGGGATAGGTTCCCTAATCTCTATACTCTAGCTCGAGATCAAGGGGCTGCTATAGCAAAAGAAATGCTCTCGACAAGGTCCCTCCGCTCATGGAACCCAGTCTTCAAGAGGGCTCTTAATGACTATGAAATCGAAATTTTTGCAACTCTAGCGACAGACCTTCACGCCTGCTTCTTAGCACCCACAAGTCCTGATCGCATCATTGGGGCACCATCACCCTCTGAGCTGTTCACAATCTCCTCTTTCTTCTGCAGCCTTTCTCTACCTCCTACTCTCCCTTTAGCTCCTGTTGTTGTAGCTGCTCAGGCCTGAGATTCTTTTGCCCCTCCTAAAATTAAGATATTCATGTGGCTAGCTCTCTCCCAGTGAGTCCTCACAGTACATCAACTGCAAAGAAGGGGTATCCCGATCCTAATTAATATGTAATGTGCCTTGCAGCTGAGGAAACCAACAACCACCTGTTGTTGCACTGCCCCTTTGCTTACAATCTCTAGGGGCAATCCATAAACTTTTCAATGTTCAGTGGGTATTACCGGCAGAGGTAATATCCATTCTCTCTGCCATCAAACCTTACCCATGGCCTAAGGCGGGAATCCTTCTCTGGAGATCCATGGTGGCAGCTTCTTTGTGGGCCCTATGGATCGAGCGCAACAACAAAACATTCTGGGGGGAGTTCTACCCTTGGACCAAAGGTTTTGACAAGCTCAAGTCGGCAACCAACCATTGCTGCTTCAAAGGAGTTCCTCGACGTTCAGCCAGGATTGGTGCAACATCCTCCAATTCCATCAAATGCGCCTGCCCATGACCACTAGGTGGAAGCCCCCGCCCTCACCTTAAACTTAATTTTGACGGTTGCTCTATCGGGAACCCTGGTCCGTCAGAAGTTGTAGCCATCCTTAGAAACCACCTCGGCTGTATTGTGGCAACCATCTCCAAGCGCATTGGCCACGCCAATTTTATGGAGGTTGAAGCATTAGTGCTATTGGTTGGCCTTAAGTTCATAGAACCCCTCCACTTGCATTCTTTAGTGGTGGAGGGTGACTCCAAGAATACCATTTCTTGGGCTCAAAGACTTTCTTGCTCCCCCCCCCTCCCTGGTTCCCGGTTCACTTGTTTGATGAGATCGATCACCTTTGCAGGAATATGTCCGTCGCGTGGATGCATACCTGGAGGGAAGGAAACCAAGAAGCTGATACTCTCGCTAAAGAAGCAGCAGCGATGGCGGATGTCTAATGGTTCTTTGCCTTTTGGTTTTTTGGCCTTTTTCTCTTTCTTGCAATATGGATCGACATGTTTTACTAGGTTGCTATGCTCCATTGTAACCTCCTAAAAGAGGACTCGACTCTGCTTTTCTGGTTTGTTTTCCCTTGGGCATCCTCCTCTGTGGATCGCCAAGGCCTTCTGTATTCCTATTTCTTATCAATTTAAGGTTAACATTATAAAAAAATAAAAAAAATACCAGCAACAAAACAAAGTATCAATATCACACCCAAAATAGCGTAACAAACTCATGCCACTTATAAGGACATTGAGACCATCTTGAACCCACAAATCCAATCTATTTATTTGCAGCAGCACCAGGTAGATTTGTGATGCAAATAAAAAAAAAAGATTTTTAATTTTTTTATTTTTATATTTTTTTAGGACTTAAAATATATGTTATTTAGATTTTTAGCTTTCTTTAGCTTGTCCTTTTAAGATGTAGAGACTT
Source organism: Amborella trichopoda (assembly GCF_000471905.2). The sequence goes on from NW_006497396.1 coordinate 539,546, forward strand.
AAGGGGTAGAATTGGAAGTTTAGTTTTTTTTAAGAAAAAGATGGATATAAATAAGGATTAGCAAGGTTGAGTTCGTTAAGATATGTTAAACTTGTTTTTAATAGGTAATGGAGAGATAGAGTTTAGTTTGTTGTTTATTTATTTATTTATTTATTTATTTATTCCTTATAAGTTTGTATTTAAAGGGAAGAAGTCCCTTCTTTGTAGAGAGTAATTACAGAATAAAAAAAGGGTTTGATCTTGTGAAAAGATATTGGGGTGGACTCTTTGCAAGGTATAATCTCTCAAGCCTTTATCTTCAATTATATTTTTTAGTTTATTATTTTTCTCCCTGCATCAAGTAGTCACGTGGAGCTATCCCAGCGTAATCCAAATCCCAAATATAACTGAGGTAAAATGAAACTTGTATTCTATTGTTGAAGCCCATCAAAATCAATATCCAACTAATGAAATGTCAAAGCATGCTGTTTACATGAAGGAGCCAAAAATAAAAACAATTGTTCAACCAAGACAAGAGTCTGTTTTATCATATGTTTTGAGTGGTTCCTAATCGATCCCCCCTTATATTCAGCCTTTCTTTTTTTCTTCTAAAGAAAAAGGAGATCATGCCTTCATTGATTCTAAAAGCCAAGAGCAACCAATGACAAAAACTTGCCAGCTGTGATGTGACACCAAACAACCAAGGAAACTTGGGCCACCCACCAAACTCAATCAGCAATCCCGAGCAAGGGTCCCAGATAGAAATTAGGAGGCCAATGTGGGAACCCAAATGACTAAACGTAGACAACCAACATTAATGGTGTACCACACCTGACAAAACACATGTTTTTTGTATGAACACATTCTCATTCCTTCCGCGTGAGGTAATCCTCACTCTCAAATTCAAATTTATTGACATGGCTTCATGACATTGTCATTGTAATGCCAGTGTTTTACATTTAATCTGGCAAAACATTATAATCTGTGATCGTGACGCATTCTTGCATGAGATCCTCTATCCAATTAAAGTTTCCCCATCATCCATTCCCGAGTTGACGAACATATACACCAACTAGTGGGCCAACCTAATACATAGGAAAAGTATACAAATAAGACTATTTTACTTTTGGTACAAGGAGGTAACATTCGCCCTTGGAAGCTGGATGTGAAATCAGACAGATGAAGGTGTGCCATTTATTGCATTCATAGTCCAAAAGAAAATTCTCCAAACTTTGTGATTACCTTCTAAGAAATCTATTTCACATCTGACAGCTGAAGGTAATCGTAATAAAGGTAAACAGTCCTATCGTCGACAATCCCTACTTGTGAGAGCCCAATGTGCTTCTACAAATAAATTATGTGATATGCAAAGTTTGTCCATTTGCGACTCATGCAACAAAGAAATAAATTCATCCCGAGACATGCCAACGTCAACTTCCAAAAGGTGTTTGTCTTCTCCTACCAGCTTCATAAATTGAGGGACAAGAAAATTATAAGACCATTGATCACATGAAGGATGACCAGAGCTTAAGGCCCTGAAAAGGGGAATGGAACAACAGCTCAAACTACTTCTGATGACCCAAGTGAGCCAGCCAAGGGCTCTAAAGGTCTGTTTCTTCTGTTTCATCATCAGACATTTCCATGTTCCTTATCCAGACCCTCAGAAGTTTGATGCGGTCACAAAATCCTTTGACGTTTACATGCATATACAGACATATGGCGTCTCTGTACACGGTGAATACGGTCCTCCTTCACCATATAAATTGGACGCTAATTACCTTGCATTTTATTGTAATCATTTTACCAACAGTATTTTTGGAAATAACATAAAAATGCAATTTGCTTTGAGTTGCCACACACTGAGGTCCTGTTTGGATGCAAGTATAAGCGCCGCATGAAGCAAGGTTATACGCATGGCCTTTGGTGCCAAGATTCTCATCGGTAATATCAACAGTATTCCACAAATTCTGTGACCCAAAAGTCATATATCTGCAAAGGTGTCATTTGAAACAAAAAAGAAGAGTTTCTGCGTCTAATGTCAAGAAGCTCACTTTGTGCAGGCAGCTTACTGGCACATCCAAACCAGGTCTGAATGTTCCCGTATAATGGGGCATTCTATGTGGGTAACATGCAAAATTCATGTTACTTCCAAAGTTGCTGCGAGTGATCAAAATACTCTTATGTGTACAATGATCTTCCACGAAGAGAACAGATAATATATGACTAAAATACATTGTGAATGGTATTATAATTCACCATGAAGGTGATGGTTAATAAAACCCTGTGTGTGTGTGTGTGACAAAAAACCATCTAACAATTCCAAACTCTATACCGTCTAAATAGCGCATAAACTTTTCCCTGATTGTCCAAAGAGCCTGTTCTACTAAGCACTTCAAACCTCAGTTGCAGGGTATCTAATAGGGTGGCAATCATTAGCAAAATTCATGTACCCTAGGCGATCCCTAGGCAATTTCCCATGGAAATTCAAGCTCAAGAATGTTAGGAATGGTTTTTACTTTTCAAGATGCAAATTGTAAAAAACACTTGAAGACGAATTATATAGACAACACACATAGAATCAACCTGTTAATTCAATGCTGTTTAACTCTTTGTGTGAAGTGAAAGAATACCATAAAACAAGGGAATATCACCATTTGTTTATGAAGACAAATAGTAGAGATTAACCATGGTAGGGGCCAAAGAGATCTCACCCTGGTATAGCTTATCTCCACTGTCCATCATAAAGAACAGATGGTGGCTGCCCATTTGGAGTACCACAATCCATCAAATTATGGTTCACTTCCCCTTGTGTATATTTATCTCACATAAATACATGGGCAACTTACTGCAGGTGAAGAATACATCCCACAACTAAAAGAAAATGCAACAAGGGTCTCCACTGTCCATCATAAAGAACAGATGGTGACTGCCCATTTGGAGTACCACAATCCATCAGATTATGTTGACTTCCCCTTGTGTAAATAAATATTTATCTCACATAAATACATTGGCAACTTACTGCAGGTGAAGAATACATCCCACAACTAAGAGCAAATGCAACAAGGGGTTCTGCACTTTCAACAGCATACTTGCTTTGCTCCTCTGGTATCTTCGACTTGTGAAGTGCCAAAACCAGTGCCTAATGGTATAAAGTCCAGCTTAATTAACCAATAAAGAACAAGACTAAAACCATAGATTAATAAGAAATTCCTCGTGATTGTTGTAATGGAATGGCATACCACTTGGGGACGGTGCACTGGAGGTTGCATCTTGAGAATAATATATTCAATAGCAGCTGCACTGAAAGAATGCCCCCCAACAGTGTAAGATGCCTGCACCAAATGGTCAAATGTACAACTTTGAAGTTAGGTCAGGGACACAAAATTTTTGAGTTTGAGCATCACAGAGATACAAATCACCACATAACCAAACCTTTTGCATTAAAGACAGAAGCTTCAAGTCACTTCTTGGGACTCCATAAGCGAGATAAGCCTGACAAAAGGAATGAGAAATGTCAGGTTTTATATAATTCATGAACGTACCAAGAAGAATATCTTTTGAGGAGATGGAAACTTTTTTAAGGGAACATAAATGATACACCAGGGCAAATTGGTAGATCGTACACCTATGGGACATCCTCCTTTTATTCCCAATGAGAGATGGTGAAGAGTAAGCAAAGTTTCCAGTGACATTCACTCAGTCACGGTTAATCTCCACCATCAATTATTGGGGATGGTTAATGTCATTCTTGTCTAAACCAGCATATATATGCTTTCCCAATTTGAAAATTATTAATGTCATATTTAAATAGTGGATAGTAAATGACCAAATTTAAAAAGATAATTGAGGGGAACAAGAGTACAAATCAATCACTAGACGATAATCCCAAAAGAAAAACCTTGGCTAATCATGCACCACAGTGAGAAAACAAATTGAAGAAAACAAGGATCAATAAAAAGTAATAGAGTTATAGTGAACCCTTTTATCAAAGAAACGATACAGAGGAAGTATAGAAGTTGATGAAGTATAAGACCAAGGATATCAATAACATGAAACAGCACTTGTTTAACCAAAGTGAGCTATACATTCGATTTTCGGCGGAATGCATTTAGCTAAACAATATACTAGCCAACATAGTTACAGGAAAAACAATGGGGGAGACTTACATGCATAATTAAGGCATTATACACATTGATCCAGAAAGCAACTTTCTCGTTGCAAGTCATGCAAGCTGGATTAACTTTTGCCAGCTGTTCCACAAGTGATCTTCATCACATGCAATTAGGATTGCACAAAATATCAGTTTATTATTCCTTGCACTTTTGGGCAAAGGCAAACAAACTTGTACACACACACGCACATCAGGAGGGGGGGGAGAAAGACAGAGAAAGTGAAAGCGAGAGAGACTGATTAGAAATGGGTAAGAATCAAGATATTAATCATAATTACATCCAAAAAAAGAAAACACTTACAAAGTAACAAGATATAAATGACAAATCCGCTGATATAATATAGTAGTTCGTATATGAATTTAAGTTTGCTATGGATTTCAAACCTGAATCTTCTAAGTGCCTCAGCAGCATATTCAAGCTGTTTCTTTCCCACCGACATCCAAGACACCTCAACAGCTGAGCTATAGTTTCCAATATGTGCCCAACTCAACTTTTCAGGAACTCTATACGGATCAAAGCTCTTCTCCATGCCAAAGACTCCACTACTGTAATTTATCTCAACTGATGGGCTTCTCATCAAGGATGGTATATATGAAGAAGAAGAATCAAAGGAAGACTTTTTTGAGGAAGAACCAGAGGAAGAAGAAAAAGAAGAGACAGAGGGATGTCCATGTGGAGACACTGGGGAGGCCATAGTTTCTGAAGAAGATGACTTGGAAGAATCAGCTAGACAGATGAAGATATCTTTCATACACTGCACCATTTCTTCTGAAAGGTGATTTGGGTAATGCCAAAGGTGTACCACAATCACATCCTTTTCTGGTTTCCCCATTAGCGAAACACCACCCTTCCTGCCTTGATTTTCAGTAGTGCATGGTACTGGATTCTGCTAAGATTCATGTAAAGTCAAGTTCCATGAGAAATTCACCGCCCATCTACTTAAATAACTCTTGCAGTTTTTACAGCCAAAAGAAAGTCATGGTACTCCACATAAGGAAACATCAAAGAATGCAACATGTTTAGGGAATGTACACAATAGTCCAATTGGACACGAAAAGCATTCTCCATTAGGGTCAACCATCAGTTGAAAGGATGAATAGTGATGGAGAGAGACCGAAACAGGTCATGAACCCGATGAAGGGACCCACTCTCTATCCATTGCCATCCATTTCAATGGCTGTTCATGACCCCATCCAATCATCCATAGCACCATCCGACTGAAGGATACTTTCCCAAGAGTTTATTAAACCAAGGAATATATGGCTTCAGGCTACAAGGTTAGAGAAACAAAGTAACTACCTTCTCCAATGAGCATAAATCTGGTTCTGCAGTGACATGTGGATCTCCATAATTATATTGTAGATCAGGTTCCGATGAACAATGCAGCTGAGAGGTATTACTCCTTGAAATTCTTGAGGGAGATAATTGCTGGACCAGTACAAAGGAAGTTAAAGATCCCACAAATGAACTTTAATCCCCAAACTCAGCACCAAAAAAAAAAATGATGATGAAAAATGCGGAATGATCAAATGAGCCAGGACAGTGAAAGTTCACCTATTGATCTCTATCAGAAATGATCAAGTGAGGATGGCTCACCTGGGCTTGACCAAACTCACCTTTTCATCTCTATCATTCATCAGTCAAAAGGACAGGGGACTCTCCCTCCCTCGCTCCCTCCCTCTCTGTGGGCTAGCCCTACTCTATTATTGCTGAGCTGAGGGGAACAATAGAGAGGACAGGCCCTCCAACCAACCGTCTCTCTCTCTCTCTCTCTCTCTCTCTCTCTCTCTCTCTCTCTCTCTCTCTCTCTCTCTCTCTCTATACGACTCTCTGTACTGTTCGTGTACGTCGTCTA
>NW_006497396.1:555062-576498 GCF_000471905.2 Amborella trichopoda
ACTAACTAACTACACTACTACTACTACTCTCCTCTACTACTACTACGACAACAACGAACAAACAAACGAAGAAGAAGAGACTACGTACTACGTACTCTCTCTCTCTCTCTCTCTCTCTCTCTCTCTCTCTCTCTCTCTACTGGTACTACTGCTACCATGAATGACTCTCTTCACTGTCTCTCTCTGTCTCTTGTACCAAATCCACAAAACAAGGATGACATTGCTAAGACATTTAAAGTTCAAATTTTTCTCTATCTTCCCCTTTCTCTCTCTTAAATCTCTCTCTCTCTCTCTCTCTCTCTAAAAATGGTTACAAACCTATAAAACCCTTTTCTCGTGAAAAGCTAATGGATTTGTGTCCTTTCTCCTTCACATCTGCTTCGATTTTTAACTCTCCTACTCTGCGCTCCAAAAGATCGCATGCTCTCGCGGGAGCATACTGTTTATTCACTCCCTCGTACAGACGCGCTCTATATCTAGGAGGCAAAAAGATATTCTACTCCCTTGTGGGAGTAGAATGTCCATTTACTCCCTCCTGTGGGAGTAGAATGTCCATTTACTCCCTTGAGTAAAACCTCTTTTAGAATTACCTTAACAACTCCAAAATTTTGGGGATGTAACCCCCTAATCTATAAAGGAATGCGTTCTAATTGCACCCTTTGTGCGCTTGAAAAAATAATGTGTGGAGATTGTAATTGCACCCATGTGCGTTCTAATTGCACCCATGTGTGTTTTGTTTTTATTAAAAATTAACATGTACAAGAAATTAAGCAGGCTTTTCGAGGGGGACATTGGTATTGTCCCGCAAAATGATGGGAGTGACAAATCAGTGGGACATGTCTGCCCAATTGTGGATTGAGCCAGGAATGGATCCTGCTGAGCCAGGCCATCAACAATCAAATTCGCCTCCCGGCATACATGCAATATTTGCCATTGGTGAGCTGCAAAGGAGAAGAACTTTTAATATTTACCACTGGTGAGCTGTAAAGGAGAAGAACTTTGCCCTACAATTGGACAAGAGGATCTAAAGCCTTCACTGAGGAGAACTGTGGTAGATGAGTGAGTCAACTAGCAACTTAGATCACTCTGAATGATAGTAAGGCCACAATCCATATCATGTGCCAAGGAGATGCCTCGATCCAAGACTGTGAGATCTAAGTGTTAGAAAATTAAAATTTCCAATTTTTTTTTTGTGAATAATCATCTACTCATTCTAATTTTCGCAAAAAAATTAAATTGAAAAAATCCTCCAAAGTAGGTCTTCTAACCAAGTGGAAGCAACATAGTATATGTGCTCATGAGATATTGGGGATGTAACGTTTTCGGCACCACCAACATCAAAGTAAAAACAAAAATAAATCACTTTTTTAGAACAAATGTTTAAAAATAAAAACTGTTAATAAATGTGCGACAACAAAAATAGCTTCTCAAGGTTGAATCTAAGAAAATTATTACAAATATACCTTAATTTTTATCTATTTAGAAAAAAACCATCAACTTTCATAAACTTTGTCCACACTTGTTTTTTCCAATGTTGGGTTTTTTTTATCAAAATAAGCTTCATGATAGTCGCATTAACCCATGTTATATGGCATTTTATATACCTTAAGAAGATAAAATACAAAAATTGAGGGTTAAAGATTTTGAGTAGGGTTTATAGGGTGCAATACTATTACGGCATTTCAAGTGTCGTAATAATACGTCAACTCCTAACCGTATATAAAATGATGTATAACATGGGTTAGTTTTTACGGTGCTTAGTATTGTAATGGTGTTTCACAGTAATACAACTACCATGAAAGTTATTTTGGTCAAAAAAATGTCCAAAATTGAAGAAGAAATACATGTTTAGATATTTCAAAGCGGATTCCAAAATTTCAAGGCAAAAAAAGCTCCCAAATATAGATACCCTAAGAGAATAAACATACAATGTGCTCCCATGGGAGTACCCTATCAAGTAATAACTCCTCAAGCTATAACTCTGGTTTCTTATTATACTCTTGTCCATAACTCCATAATATTTGACTCTCTCGTCCTCAAATCTCATTATTCCTCAAATTTTTGACTGCTGTCTTAATTTCATATTACTATGTCAAAATCTCAAAACACACACACACACACTCTCTCTCTCTCTCTCTCTCTCTCTCTAGGCCGGTGAAGTTTTTAAAGCACAAACAAATTATAATTCAGTTAAAGCGTCAATGTTCCTCTGGCTATGCGCTTTATTCCCAACTAAATAAAGTTAATGTCAGTTTCTTTATGCTCATGTAAACGCATGAAAGCATATGCCCAACTTAGAGAGAGAAAAAGAACAGAAAAAAAAGTAAATAAATCTAACTCAAATAAAATCACATAAAGCGTCCACAAGTGTAATGTGAATGGATAATTACCTAAAGATTTCTCCCCACCAAAAAAAAAAAAACAAAAACAAAAATTTGCCCAACTATATTCGAGTCAAGTCATTTATGTCTCCTAGTTCCAACTCACCTGCGGCACTGTCTTTAACTTCTACTACTGAATTGACTGGATGCTTATGATTCTAATGGAGGGTCAGGATTAGTTCTAGCCAAAAGATTGTATTGAAAAAATTCATATCATCATCATCATCAGAACTTTTTTTTAACTAATTGAGGTCGGCTACTTGGCAAAATCATATCAAATATCTTATTTTTAAGACTCCAAAATTTAGAGATGTAATTAAAATAAATAAAAAGATATGCACTTCATTTGTGTCTTGGCAAAAAAAAAAAAAGGAAGTCCTAAAAATGAATCCAGGTTGTTTAAGAAAGAAGCAAATCTATGTGGCTAGGGGCTCAAAATCTCAGCCTTTAAGAAGATAAATTTATCAAAATGCTAATAAGATATAAATTATTTAACATTATACCCGTTTGCAATTATTCTAACTCAAGATCAAAGTATTTTAAATAGGTATTAAATTGTTCATCTCTCAAGGTAATTTGAGGTAATTTGGCAAATTTCCTCTTTTTAAAAAATCATGTGATAGTTCTAAATTTGATATCAGAAATGCAAAGAAATAGCCTTCGAAGTGGTTCTTTTGCACACCGGAGCAAGAGTGCAGTATGCTACCACGGGAGTTCTCTAAGCATACTCAAAATACTAATGAACAACATTTCTCACTTGTGATACAAATCGGCAACCAAAATTTGTGACCTCGTGATGGATTAGAACTAATAATTCATTAAATTTAGCCATCATCAAAGTCTTTTATCAAATATAATTCATCAAATTTAGCCATTTTAGAAAAAAAAAAAAAAAATCAAATACAACTGGCATGTCAAAAAAAGAATCTGGACCGTTCATCTTGACCTCCATTATCATTATCCACCCCTCTCCTCTTTCTATTCACTCCGTGGACCAAACGGCAATCCAAAACTTCTCGAGACAATCTCCACCATCCATTAAGTGAAAAGAAATCTGAACCGTTCAACCATACGACTTTGGAGGAAAAACTAAGTACAACAATGCATAGATAGGAATATGATTTGATAAATTTAGTGATGAGTCGTGTCAATGAAGCAAGAGACCTTTTTTTTTGTGACTTTAGAAGAAAAGAGAGCACTAAAATATTGCCAAAAATTATCCATAAAGCCAACATCCACATTAAATTCCTCAATGATTTCCCTTTCTCCCCATTTCCCCATAAAGCAACAGCCACCTACTTTCTCAAAGCATATGGAGAATATATTGTGTGCCATAAATGCCCTTGAACCAGGTAATTAGGGTTGTAAATGGTCCGGTCATATTGCCTATGTGAGGTCTGGGCTGCTCTCAAATGGCTTTCGGTCTCGATTAGGATAAAATACATGTATTTGGTATTGTTTTGTTTCTTCAATTATGGTACAGTCTTTAATAGAGCATAATGATGAATGAATATTCATGTAGTTAACTATAATTAGTTGAAAAAAACTCTCATGATGATGATTAATGTTATCTGCTTTTAACTAATCTAAATTTTGATATGAGCGGGTTAAATCCAAGTTGTACTCAAAATCGATCATGTGTGGGAGCTAAGCGGAATTTTCTTTCCTTCATCTCTCCTTTTCTTGTGTTTTCTTCATACACTAGTCGTTGCACACATCCATGTTTTAATTAAGGGTGTGGTTTCTATAAGGTTGCAACCTTAAACAATTCAATTAAAGCGCACCTGCAAATTTTATCATAATATGTAATTTTGTTTTAAAAAATTCTTAGGACTATCTTAAAATACATTTTCATATCTAATTAGAAAATTTTTAACTTTAAAAATGGTTAAAATCAAGTATATCTAAAAACATATGAAAATTAAAATCTTAAAAATGGATGGTCTAGATAATATGTTGCAAAATGTACTATTCCAAGAAATCCAAAACTTTTTTATATATATTCATACATTTCGATGTCGCGATGATCAATTAGAAGGTTTTTCCACACTAAAACAACATTTTCCATATATTTTGCATCTGTTATTCTACATTTTAAGGTTGCAACCTTATATTCCGTTTAATTAATGAATCTTTTTTAACAATTAAAAAAAAAAGAGTCTCCAAATTAGCTTAATTTGACTTTCACCCAAAAGTAATAATGACCTAAACATGGAAATGTTTTAAAGAGTTTGCGTTTTCCAAGATTTTTAATTTTCTCTAGTTCGAAACATTTATATATAAAATTGAATATTTGTTTTAAGAACTAAAATTGGATTTTTATCTCTAAACATAAATAAAACTTAAAAAATTATAGACAAAAAAGGGAAATTGTAAACACCCCACTTTTTCTAGCTGAACAAAGTTTAGAAAGCCACAAACCCCAAAAACCATGTGGACTCTACCGAGACTTTAAACCAATCTAATTCCTAAAATTAGTCATGCTAAACAATTATATGCTCAAGAAACACATAAGACTAGCCCTTACACCAATCCAGCACCTAAAAACTGACACCTTAAAGTCCAAGCCTCGTAGACCCTTCAAAACTCAGTCAAATTGGATCAATATTAACTCCAAATTATAGAGGAGATCACAAGCTTTCCAACAGTCTAAGAATTGCTTAAATCTAACCTGAGATTTAGACATTAAGACCCAAACAAATTTTGTTTAGAAAAATTACATTTTGGTCCTTGCCCGTGCTCCGTTAATAAGCACATTCGAACTCTGTTAAGACACGTGCATATTATTTTAGCACGTAAAGCCCATTTCTCCTAGTCCTCCTAGTAAACCACCCTGAGTGCGTGCCAATCTTAATGTGCACACAAAGAGCCCAATTTTTGCTAAACCTTTCAGGAAAACCACCCTAAGTGTGAACTTAAATAACAAGCGCATGTTTTAACCTAGCAATCATCTCCAAAAACTGCCAAAAACGAATTTTTAAGCCTAAGTCCTCACTAATTGATCCTAACAGACTTAGGAAGCCCTAAATTACCTAATTAGCGCAACCAATTAGCTTGAACCTACTAAATTAAGCTAGTTCCCTCCTAAATTTTCCTAAGCAACCTTTGATCACCTTCTATTTCAGCCCCAACCTTGATTAAGAGCCATCCAGGGCCATTAGACCCTAATTAGTCTTAATCACCATTTGATCAGCCCAAATCCTAGTTGACCCATGAAAATGGGAATATAAAAAAAAAATTTATTTCAAATGGGTCATAAATCTATTAGAAACCCCCACCTATAAAACCACAACAGCCAATAGAGGAGTGGGAGAGATGGCTATCAGGTAGATGCCTTTCAAGCCGTTCTCTTGTCAGAAACCCTTTGATTTAGCCCTAAGCCAAAAAATTTTGACAAATTACTCATATGTCCCTCAACCCTAGGAATCCTAATTTCATCCAAACCCTAACCGTAGGGACCCGACAACCGACCTAAAACTCAACCAAGCTCAGTCCCTATCACCAACCTCATGCAAACCCTAAAAACATTGAACCTTTGACCATAGATCGTTGTACTTGAGCCTTAGACTGTCTGGTCCATATCGCCTCCAAAGTCCTCTCCAACTCAAGCAAAGAACTCCAAATCGAGCGTCTCTAGCTCATAACCTTGACAACAAATAAGAACGGTCCCCTAGCATTGACTACTTTGACTTGGGTGGCCAATTCCAAGCATTGGGGCCGTGGGCTTACAAGTAGCCGATCCTTTTTTTCTCACTTTTTTTTTTTTCAATGTTAATTGCTTAGTTTTAGCAATTTTTACGTTTCAAATCCCTCTTCTAAAACTCCTCCTCTTCTCCTATAATTTTCTAAAACCTTCTCTTTGGTGGATTTTCAGTTTCATTACCTCACAAACTCGCATTGCCGGTGGTTCACAAGATGATAATCTCATGACAAGTTTCTCATGGACTGCAATTCGACAGAACTCCAAACTAACTCCACTTAAGTTTGAGGTCTGGCCAAATGGTCGAAGTGCCGTTCGCTTCGAAATCGGGCATAAACAAATGGTAAGGTTGACTCCGGTACCCACCATTTGTAAAAATGAAACAATTATACTACAACCTCATCTACATAACAAAAGAGAATAATACTTATGTTTATTCGATTATATTTTAATTTCATTGGGCCCTACAAGAGAAACGTTTCGAAATTTATCCAAATCATGTGAAACTGAGTTCAAGTCTAGTCTGGACAAACATCGTGGTCGTTTAGTTTTCACTTTCCCCATATACGTTCCAAAAGTAAGTTACGAACTTGAGCTTCATTTTGCACAAAGAAAGTATGATGGATAGGATGTTTTTTTGAGGTCCATAATCAAAACAATGGAGCTAAGATGATGGTAAGGTGGTCATTTTGTGTCATTTATAATTGCAATTACATAGGAAAAGTATTTGGTGAGTCAGCATACTCATGCATCTATCTTGGTTTCCAAAGAGGATATATCCTATCGATAATTTTATAGAATTAAATGGTTGAAAAAGAGAGACTAGTCATCATCATCATTAGATCTTTTTTTCAACTATTTGGAGTTGGCTATATGAATCTTCATCATTATGCTCTATCATAATAAAAAAATCCCATATTATGTGGGATTAAAATTGATATTGATAAGTTTTTTTAAAAAAATAGAAATCCAAAAAGATTAGGATTCTTGGATATATCTTATGAAAAAGGAAAAAATAGGTGTGCCCTATTTAGGTTGGGTCACCACATATGAAAGGCCTCCTTATGGGAAAGCCATCTTCCTCTAGAGAGAGAGGCACGGCATCCTGTGCATGAGATATAGGCAAGGCCTCCCTTTATCTTCCTATGGAGAGAGGTGTCCCTTTAGAAAGAAGAGAGCTTCCCATGCAAAGAACCAACACGATGTGCCTTCTGTAGATTGAAAAGATGGGTTCGATGTGCCTCATATAGAAGACAGCTTCATATGGAAAGAAACACCACAATGTACTTTCTGTAGAATGAGATGCTGGTTTTGAGAGTCTGGTTTCTTGTAGAGAAGTGGTTCAATTAAGATTTTGGATGGTTCCCTTTTTAGTGAGAGAATATCTCGGTTACTTTCAAGGATCGCTTCCTTGAAAATGGTTTAGCTCTCGAATAGAGATGCTTGTCTTCTGGAAGTAGCTCCAAAAGGTTTACTCGACCAAGTTTTAAATAAGTCTCCCACTATAAGTCACTTGACTCTTCCAATTGCTAAATGGCATCAAATCCCATAAAAATAGGATCTTATATCCCATGTTGATAGAAGACTACAAAAATAGGATATAAGATATGACCGTGGATTTCAAATCAATAGGGATCAACCTCCCTTAAACATGGCTTCACCACATATCAAGGGTCCCAAATGTAAATGGAAAAACAACAAATTGGCCATCGAGCATGCCATTGTTGATCATTTTTAAGAGGCATTCAAGGTGAACATGATCTCTGAATGAACATCAAGACAACACCCTTTAAGAAATTATTTTCAAACTTATTTACAAGTATGTATTTGGAACACTACAAAAATAGGGCCTATCTTAGACTCTATAAAAACCACAACCAAATAACAAACAATAATTATTGGTTTGCTCCTCTAAATGTTATAATAAAAACAAGGGAAAATATAGCATGGAATGTGTAGGCCATACAAAAATTCACCCTACTTAATTGACTAGAGAATGTAGGGTAGATGGCCTACTGTGCACTAAATAACAAAAACATCACGAGTACCCCCATTTTCTAGGGTACCAAAAAACAAAATTGGGAAATAATTTTCTAGTGTACCAAATGACATTACACATCATGTGTTTTCTTTATTTATTTAAAAAAAAAAAACAAAAGGAAATTTACCCAAAAGTTGTTGAATCTATTGCCAATCCTAGAATTCGATTTAGAAGGTATGAACTTATTGTGGGAATTTAAAACTTTAAAGTATAGCATATTGGACCACAAACCGCCTTGAGAAATTAAAGCTAATATCTAAGTTGTGTATAAAGTCTTGATACTTCCAAAAGTACTAAGCTAGGGACCTATGCAATTATTTTAGATGCTTCCTAGCAAATGAGCATGGCACAAAATACCAATGAATATGAATCAAAATTTTGGTAGAAGTTTCAGCCTCGGAAGCCAATACCTCCGAACATTTTGGCCGGAACTTTGCCATACTAACATGCCTAAAATGAATTCTGAGGATTAAAATAGGACCATCTTGTACTCTCTTTTTAAAAGAAATGTATACAACAAGATCGTTTACTTTTGATACAAGGAGGTCACAATCAATGTTGACCATTAGATTTAAACTCAGGTGATCGAAGATGTGTCATTATTTAGGTACAAAGTCCAAAATAAATTTTTTGAATGTTGTGACAAACTTTCAACTATTGAATTTCACATTTAATGGCTAAAAGTGATTGCGACTTCCTTATACCAAAAATAAATAGTCTCATAGTATACAATCCTCGTTTTTTTTTTGAGTTCATATTATACCTTTTATTATAGACAACTCACTTCAATTTTTCAAATATAATCAAATTTGTACTTTTTTTGGAGCTCTAAATTCATAGATGTGAGAGGAAGATAGATTTGTAGTGATTTACCTCATATTTCGGATTCTAAAACCCTAGAAATTAGGACCTATGCATGAGTCAGTAGACAAACCAAAAAATCTCATTTACTAAAATTGAGTTAAGAAGTTTGCCTTTCTTTGAATAAAATGAGAAAGAGAGATATGGCTACTTTGATTTGATGGAGGGACAAGCATGTGGCTCATTCCAGTGTCAGTAATGGCATAGTAGGCCTCCCCTTTTTGGATGGGGGTGGCAATGGGTCAAGTCGAGTTGGGTCTTGATATTTGGATTCAGACCCGATCGTATCCGATTCAAAAATTAAAATACATGTGTTTAATTACATTTAAATATATTTCATATATTGGGACCCACAAAATATTACTGGATTTGGATTTGGACACGGACCCAAATAGTAGTCGGTCTAAGATTTGAACCCGGACCCAATTTACTGAGTCCAATTTTTAGACCTATGCCAGGACCCAGATTGAGTCTACCCCTCGGGTCCTGGTCCATGGCTACCCTTGTTTGCATAGGCCTTTTTTTTTTTTTGTTACCCTATGTGTTTAGGATATTGATAAGGGCAGACCTTTTTCCTTTTCGTTCGGGTAGGTTAGCTGGGTCCAACAGTTTCTATGCCCCTTAACCACCAAACCAGGAGCTTGAATCACAAGAAGCCCCTCCACCGACTCTCTAAATTGATGTTGACCCACCTTTCTTTTAGGTTAGGATTTTGCTACTATGTCCCCTTGCCTACCTATTTAAATTCCATCATGGATTCTACTTCCAAGATGTTTTTATTTGATAATCTCAACCATCATATCATGAATTTATAAGAAAACAAAACAAATTTGAGACGTAAAATAGTCTATTTCGTGTGTTTTTTGAACTGATTCATTATATAAAATTCTTGGACACTTAAATCTATGGATATAAGACAAAAAAAAAAAAGAGAGCTTATTATACATCTACTCCCTCGGGCACCCAACTTTTCATTTGGTAAGGACAGGTTAGTTGAGAGAATGCCTTTCTAAAGGAGCATGCTATAGGCCCACTCAGCTACTCTTTTAGGCCGATGGTCTGCTTGGGGGCTTTTTTTTAATCTGAAATTTTGAAAATCACCTAAAAATAAATAAATAATTATTTTTAAATTAAAAAAATTGAAAAAACACATTATAACACTTGGATCTCACCCTCAAAAAATTGGACGGTCTTTGTTCAATCTTGAAAAATTACTTTTTTTCACAAATTGTCCTTTGTTTTTGGTTAGTATGTTGGTTGAAGATATTATATTTCCATAAATAATCCAAGGGAGTAAATAGAGAGTATACTCCCGCAGTTGCAAAAAATATTTTGGCTTCATAAAAGCAATAGGACGGGATGGGTGATCCCGTGGTAATTCCAGATTTGTATTAGGACACTAAATAAATTTAAGGACTTCCCATTGTTTCTAGACAACCGACCATATGTGTTGATAGTGGGCAACTACCTAACAAATAACCAAGTTGTAAATGGATACGGGTGTGTCTGGGTACACTCACAAATGCATGCATTTTGGTTGGCATTGTTTGAAATCACTGTCCGAGTTCCCAATACTCGGGCTCACCACCCTAGTGAGTACGAATATCTCCGAGTTGGGTGTCATACTCGAGCATATTAAAAATAAAAAATAAAATAAAATTGCTAATTAGGCCTATCCGGATATGTTATCCGGACAATGATTGGTGGGTGAGTGGCCGAGATCACTGACCAATTCTTTAAACACTGATAACAATTATAATATTTCATTTAGAAATAAGAATGGTACAAGTAATACACTCTTTGATGCTTACGTCAATGTTTATGTGACATGCAAAAGTTCAATTTTGTTATTGACTTGGAGTTAGTGTTATATTGATATTTTATGTAGGGTTTGATGTTGTATGTCAACATATACCAACATTTGAAATATATAAAATTATAGAAAATTTGTCAAAATGCTTATAAAAAGTTAACAATTCAACATTTTACCCATTTGAAATTAAAACAAAAGATATATATATATAAAGTATTATATTATTAATCTTTTATGAGCAATTTGATGTATTTTTCCAAAAATAATTAAAAATTATCAAAGGGCAAATAACTCCTTTTGAGTTTCCGCCCCCTCTGATATCACCTCTCAATCCACCCATTTGTGTTAAAAGAAAAGGAAATTGTACTCTATCTACCAAAGCATGTAATATTTTATTTTTATAAAAAAAAATGAACTTGACTTATTGTATTGACATTTTAAGCCGAAAGAATGGATACTTTTGACCACAATATGCTAATCACAATCATTAGGGTGCAAAGATGTAGGGGTGCCAATGGGTCGAGTCAGAGTCAGATCCAGACCCCAACCCAAAATATGATATAGGATCTAGAACCAGATCAGGACTCAAGAATATATTATGGGATCCGTACCGGATTGGACCCGATCAGATCCGACCTAAAAATTAAAATATCTATGTATGTAACTATATTTTAATATATTTCATATATTGATGCTAAAAAAAATTATCAGATTTGGACCGAAACTCGATTAATGTTCAGGTCCAAGATTTGTACTTAGGCTCGAGCCGTCAGGTCCAATTTTTAGACTCATACCCAAACCCAGATCGGATCTACCCCTCAGGTCCCAAGCCATCTCCAAGCTTATTGACACCCCTACAAAGATAGGGATTTCAATTGGGTAATATATGGCATTTGCGTTAGGAAAAAGTTTATATAAAGATGTTACCTTATAATGTAGAACTACACATGCCCCTCAAAAATCCATTGGAACAGGTAGTTTTAATATTGAAAAACCCTTTGATCGATCATCTCAACATCGAGATATATGACCATGAAAAATAAAAAAAAAATTAAGTCTCATAAATAATGCATTTTACAACATATTATCTATACCTTCCATTTTCAATATTTTCATATGTTTATAGATCAACTTGATTTTAACCATTTTTAAATTTTAAAATTTTATAATTAGATATAAAAATAGATTTTGGGATGAACATAAGAACATTTTACATAAAAATTATATACCATGATAAAATTTAAAGGTATACCTTACCTCTACACCTACGAATGCATTCATATGCAAACTGCACCCTTTGCGTAAAGTCGATAATGAGAGTCACAATCTTTTCATTTTATACAAATTTGTGAGTGACATATAAAAGAAGGGAAGTAGATCCCCAAGCCACTACTAGCGAGGACCTCATACATAGAGAAGATGGATACAGTATATAGTGGCAAATGTGAACATTGTTAACTTTTACCTTTCTACTACTCTTTTAATATATTATTACTACACGCATGAATATGTTTAGATCTCTCATTAATATAGTAAAATTAGATAGGGATTATATATTATAAGGTTATTTATTATTAAAATAAACAGATCGCAATCACTCATAGTTGTTAGATATCAAATTTGATAACTTAAATAAATTTGATAACTTAAATGTGTTATCATAATAAATATTTTTTAAAATACTTTTCAAAAAAAAAAAATTTATTTTCAACACTAAAAAATAAAGACTTAAATTTATGTCGGTGTTCATGTAATAATACCGGTTGGAGTTAGAACAAAACCGACACAAACACGAGCCCATCCATGTTGTCCTCCTCATTTTTCTCCACGTGTCAGAAACTAATAACGCGTCTGTTTCACTTGTGTGGGCCCGGAGATGAAAATGGACAGTAAATATCATCCACAACCTCGGATGAGATAGTAGTTAGTGGGTCCCACCGTGAAGTAAAGACATCAGAAATGACAAAAGAGGTGGGGTGAAAGAAACTGGTGAGTCAGCTCAATGCACGGACTGTACCTGAATCTCAATCGTCAATATCATCTACGTAAATGGACGGTTCAGATCTATTACAAGAACCTTACCAACTAAGTGGCGGTTTGGATACCTAAAAATATATGATATGTGAAATATATTACTCAGTATGCCGAAATACATTACCAACAAATGGATTGTCATTATTTTGGTAGTATTTAGATGCAACCTGAAAAATACATTGTTACTGTTCGGCTATATCAAGATGAAATATGGGAAATGCATTATCAATATTTTTTTATTTTTTTTTGGATTTATACCCAAAATGTGGTTGAGTTTACAATCCCTATTAGCATGTAGCTTAAACTTTATAATTGCATCAGGTATAAGAATTAGCCACACTTTTTGTATGCCTTTGCGTCTTGATTTGGAATCACATGTTTTCAAGATGTTAATACTTTGGAATAACATATTTTTATTATGATAAGCCATCATATTTTTTTATGTTTTCTTTTCTTGTACTAAAGCGTTTCGATCATCTCTCCAGAAAACTTCTATGGGCAAATTGAAAAGAAGAAAAAGTTTGGAGAAATTTGACTAGTAACCTAGAAGAACTAAATGAGATGTATTGGAAAAGAAATTATATTAGAACATTGGAGGAGATTGAAGAGGTGAATTAATTTATAAAAATTTTTTTAAGAAAATAATAATTCAAACACATTGATTTGACGATTCTCTGTGAGTGAACTCAAGCATTTCGAATTTATATGCAAACAATAACAGCAAAAAAAAATAAACATATTGATCTTAATAGAGAACCCAAATCTTTATATTTTTTTTAGAACAATAGCTACAATTCTGGTTGCAGAACCCAAAAAATAAATATTGGATATTTAGAAATAAACAATAGCTACAACTGTAGTTGCAGAAGATGGGCCTGTTATGTTTTAAATGCGAGTTGAAGAAGATGCTGTGTGATTTTGAGGTTTAAATATATGTGACATTCAGTTTTAAATATACGTGCCATTCAGTTTACAACTATGGCTAGCAGAAGATGGGCTACCGCGTTTTAGCTCCTAGTTACGAACCCTTGTTTTCTTGTGGTTTATTAGGAGATGAATGATTTTTAGGTCTCGAAAATCACTGAGACCCATCCTCTCAGTTAATCTTTTTCCATTTTCTTACCATTAAAGTGTACTCAAACAATGGAAATATCATATTTCCGTGTAATCTATTTTCATGTAATAATTTTCTAGGTTCCCAAATGCCTCCAATTATATACGATGAGATCATTTATCTTTAGTACATGGTGGTCACAATTAATCTTAATCATTGGATGTGAAATTATATGGTTACATTTATTTCATTGACAAAGCTCAAACTTCAAAAAAACAATTCTTGAATTTTATGGCACACCCAAGCTATCAGATTTCACATCAAATGTTGTAAGTAATTGTGACGTCTTTGTATAAAAAGTATATGGTCTCATTGTATACCATCTCTTATATAATTGGACGACGGTAATATTTTTGAGACATCAATAAATAAAGGGATTAAAATAACCATTCCTAGATATTAGACTCGCCCCAAACTGTCTAATTTGATATTTAATGAGTCGAATAACCATTCTCAGACATTTATATAAGGTTGTAAACTTAAAATGTAGAATTACATATGCGCCTCAAAAATATATCAGAAAAGGTTGTTTTAATGTTGGAAAACCTTCTAATTGAACATCTTAACATCGACATGTATGAATATGAAAAAAAAAAAAAAGATTTTGAATCCCATAAATAGTGCAATTTGCACCACATTATCTACACTGTCCCTTTGCAATATTTTCATATGTTTATAGATCTATTTGATTTTAACCATTTGTTTAGTTTAAAATTCTATTATTAGATATGAAAATAGATTTTGAGATAATTCTAATAATATTTTACACAAAAAATACATGTTATGATAAAATTTGGGGGTGCGCTTTAATTGGATTGTTTAAAGTTGCAACCTTATTGAAACCACACCCAAAAATAAATGATCTCTTTATAGACAATCCTATAATTGAACCATGTCTTCTTCTTTGGGATAAGGGTCCCTTGGAGAATTTCTAAATAAAATTGTAAAAACTATATAATGTGATTATTTATCTTTGGTACAAGGTAGTCATAATTAACATTGACAATTGCATGTGAAATTTGGTGGCTACATTTATTCTATTGACTAAGCTCTAAGCTCAAAGTTCAAATAAAATTTTCTCAGACTATGTAATACACCTAAGATATTGGATTTCTTATTAGATGGTTATAAGTACTTGTGACCTCTTTATACCAAAGGTAAATAGTCTTTAGATGAAGAATATAGCCAAAATTTAACAAAAAATCATTAAGAGTGATTGAGGAAGGTATTAGAGAGAGAACTAAATGATTCATCATTATCATTATCTTAGTTTTTCTTTAACTATTTTGGGTTGACTATACGAATTCTGGTCTACCAATTTGCTCTATCAAGGGTCCTATCCACAGTGAGATCATAAGTCGGCTTAAATAAATTTATGGATCAATAGAAATAAAGTATATAAGGCCATACTCTCACTACATTCAACCATATCCTTTTGAACCTACCCCTTATCTATTTTTAAGCTTCCACTTGAACTAACTTGCACCTCTTAACAAGTGTTACACTGGATCTGTACTGCACATGGCCAGATCACCTAAGTCAGATAACTAAATAATTTAGAAGCAAAATTTAGAGACATATCACAACCAAAAATCAGTAGTGGGCTAAATAGTTGGGTCTGGGTCCAAACCCACCCCGGCCTTGGCACCCAACCCAACCTAACTTGTGGCCACCCCTACAGATAACCTCTAACCACGGCCCTGGCACCCAACCCAACCTGACTTGTTGCCACCCCTAAAGATAACCTCTAACCAGCACTATCCTCGTGAAATACTTAAACCAGTTGTAAGAGCAAGAGAGAGAGAGATCTGAGAAAAAAAGAACAGAGGATGACGAAATGGACACCTCATAAGAAGCACTCCCTCATGAAACTTTTAACAAACGGTAGTAAAAGTCAAGGTAAATGCAACATTTAATTCATCTGCCATGCTTTTTCAATCTCTGAACTTTCGGCAGAGACGAATAAATAAAGTCTCCATACGTTCGATAGAGACCTGAAGGGAAATACAACGCCATGACTGTTTATCATATCTGGTGAGAGAGAGAGATAGTGAACAACCCTATGATTAAGGCCTCTACTGCACCAACAATTTCAGGACATCTTGTAAAAATCTGACAGACTCGGACAAATTTTTGGTGTTTTTTTTCTCTATGTGCTATTAGGAATCTGTTGGGGTTTTTTGTTCTAAACTGTTGGAGTTTTGATTCTTAAGAAATATATGTTTGAGATAGATTTTAAGACTTAATTTTTAAAAATATGTAATCTCTAACATGGTGATTGTGAATATGAAAAAAAAAAAAATTTAAACAACTAGAAATAATAATTATCATAAGAAAACATATGGAATCTTAGTTTTTATTGTTTTTAATGGGCCAAAAATATATTCTATTCTCTCGGGAGTTTACTGTCCATTTACCCCCTTGGTTAAAACCTGCCTAGGATTAGTTTTTTGTACCCGAAACTTTGGGGAAATAATCTCTTTAACGCACAGATTTAACTCAATAAATTTTTTTTTTTAATTGCACCCTTTTAAGCATTTGAAAAAACAGTAATGTCATGAGATTGAATAGAAATCATCCAATTTTTTGAGGGTGAGATCTAGGTGTTAGAGAACTCAAATTTCTTTCTTCTTTTTGTTTGGAATAATCATGTAGTGATTGTTAGGTGGTTTCCAAAAATTGAAAAAATCCTCTTAATCAAGGGAATAAAAGCAAACTATGCTCCTGAGGGAGTATTATATACATGCTCATTTAATAGACGGTAACCAGGATCGTGCTCAAGTATTTTTATATGATATGGATTATAGTATATGAAAAAAATATACAAAGAGATCATTTACTTTTGGCATAGGGTTCATGGCCACTCTTGTCCGTCAAATTTCAAATCGGATGACTTTAAGAGTGTCATTGGCAATACTCAAAATTCAAAAAAATAAATAAGAAATTATCGTTTGTGACATAGCCCAAAGCATCAATTTGACATCTAATGGCTACGAGTAATTGTAACCTCGTCGTAATAAAGATAAATGGTCTTATAGTATATAATTAATACAAAATTATACATAAAGACTCGAAAGTATTAAACACGAAAATTTTAGCTTTTGGTACAAATGTCAAGTGTTCAAACCGTTGACCTCTCTCACAAAAACCATATCACTACCACGAAGCCATAGCCCAGTGGACAAAAACAACGATAATAAATAGAATAAGAAACATTGCATCGATCAAAGAAGATAGATATCAAACATCAACAATGCAATTGATTATTTGAGCCAAATCTTGCCATACATTCATCTGTATCTGACCATTGGAAGAACTAACTTTCATTCCTTGGAGTTCACCAAATGGTCCATGGATCAATTGGATTCGCTGCCTCGAAGGGCTGATACTCTTGGATTCCACTCCTTTCTATATTGTGGAATAAGTAAAGGACTCAAGCACCATGGCATGTAAAATGAAAGATTATGTTTCACAAATGGATATATGCACATTTCTTCAATAGGGTTGGCAATAGGTCGGGCAGCTTTGAAAAATTAGGGCCTGGACTAAGGGCCTCGGCCCGGGCCAGGCCGAGAGATGTGCATGAGCTAATATATGGTGGTCTTTGATATAGCAAAATAGCGGACCAAAATTCGTATAGCCGATTCTAAAAAATTGAAAATATGCTCTAGGGGGCGATGATGACGAAATCGTGAAAGGTGTGGCACGAAAGAGGACCTTGGCTTACCTTTGTGAGAAAAGATCTTCTTCATGATTCATAGATTCTCATGGCTTAAACAATGGCTACTTTTTCTTTAGATAAATTATAAATTGGGGCTCCAAAGTGGATATTTTCATCGTGGAATGTGCTTGTGATTGGCTTGAGATTTCCCCTTACTATTTTATTCAACAAAGTGCACATTTCTAAATGGCAAGATTTCATTGAAGATGTGAAAACATTCATGGATTTCTTGGTCCCATGTTGAGAGAGTAACTGGATTATAAAAATACCCATTACTAATGATTTGCTAGGCACTCTTGCTTCAAAAACTCTCACATGGTAATTGCCAGTTCTCTATCTTTTGAACACTCACTCAATCTCTCTCTCTCTCATCAAGAAACAAAAGAACATGAATGGCGTGGAGTTTTGACTCCATGTCTTTCTTCTCTCCCCAATAAGAAAAAACTCATCAATCATAAAAAACAAAAAATGAATATTAATCAATTTTAGTGCTACAAGATCGATTGGCATATTGTTTGAGATTTGGCACATGTGAGCAAGTTTTGTGAATCCATGTTATGAGATGGCCATGTTCTCAATGTGAAACATGCTCAGTCAAGTTCAGCATGCATTCTGAATCCATGTTATGAGATTTGCATGCATATGAGACAGAGAGGAATGTACGAGAGAGAGAGAGAGAGAGGAATGCATGGGCTTCCTGGATAATAAGCATGACTGAGAATAGGGTCGGTTGGGGACCGGATTGACCCCAACCCGACTCAGACCCAGACCCAGTCACATCCATGTCTATATACAAGAAAATATAGAAAATATTTTTTGTATTGTTCACCATAAAAATAGCAAATAAGTATATCTATTATATATAATATATAGGGTCAGGTTGGGCTGTGTTGACCTGGCATGGACCCAAACCCACCCGCTTTGGTCAGAGATCGACCTGGACCCAAACCCAAACCAGGTCCGATTCAAGTCAATTGGACATGTGCCTGACGTGTCGGACCACTTATCGGGTTGAGACCCACAGCCAAGTCGACCCCACCCAGGGGTTCTGTCCGTCGACCCAACCCGATTGCCAACTAACAAAAGGCTCTAGGCAGAGGTGGTCAGTGCCACAATGCTTGAAATTAAAAGGTGATAATCACAACAGCAAAAGAGATATGGGCAATATGTAAGAAAAATGGGGGATATTGTAGCCAAATGATTATAACAAATAATAGATTATGAGAGTATATAGCATAGTCCCACAGGAGTAAACTGTACATTTACTCTCTCATGCAAAAGATTTTCTCTTCTTGTTTTAGAGAGTGGAACGGATTTCTTCCTTTTGAATTTGGGGTCCTAAACTACTGGTATTATGAGGCTTTCCCCCTATAGTATACACCCATGGGAGCATCTAATCTTCTACATAAATTATATGTTTTTTTATTTTTCTTCGGGCTAGTTGAAGGTTGATAATAACATATATGTTAAAGCTTGGATTAATGTGAATGCCAGCCATATGGCTTGCAGGAGCAGCAGTTGAACTGACCCTTAATAAACTAACTGCAAGTTCAAATTACAAGAAAACACAGCGAATGCTAAATCTTAAGCAATTGAAAAAAATATATATTTCCAAACAGAATCAAACTGTACAAATCCCCAAATGGGGAATTCTCTGGCATCAATTAAAATTAGTGGAGAGAGAGAGAAAGAGAGCAGTTTTGTAAACTCGGACGGTCCAACTCGGAACCCGCCTGTCAAACTGGAAATGGGCACTAGCTCATCCGATTTCAGCCGTATTGGTGGTCTTACCGGGTATTTTAGAAAAAACTCATAAAAATTTATGTAAAATTCCAAAAAATAAGAGCGATTTCAGCCGTATTGGTGGTCTTACCGGGTATTTTAGAAAAAACTCATAAAAATTTATATAAAATTCCAAAAAATAAGAGATTTGTTTGTAAAGTGTTTTTTAATATATTTTTTTTTATCATTTTGGCAATGATTGGAAAGTGGTTTGGACATGGATACTTCTTTTTATCTTTTCCTATATTTTTTAAAAAGAGCAAAAATACATCAGGAAATAAATTGATTTTTTAAAATCCATTTTTCATTAATTTTTAACTTCATTTGCATGTGCTTTATGTATATTTTTCATATTTTTTAGATTTTTTTATATATTTTTTATTTTTGTAATATTTTTTGGACTAGTCAAGACCTGCACAATTAGATCGGTTAAACCTGCCGGTTACTTGGAACCTGCCATTGGCAAGGGTATCAACGAGGTATTTGTCAACGGCTTCGGTTTGTCTGAGGCTGAGGCTTTATGTTATGGAAAAAGTTTATATAAGGATGCAACCTTATAATATAGAACTACGGATGCACCCCAAAAATCCATCGAAAAAGGTAGTTTTAATGTTGAAAAACCCTTTGATTGATCATCTCAACATCGAGATGTATGACCATGAAAAATAAGAAGATTTTAAGTCTCTGAAATAGTGCATTTTACACCATATTATCTACACTGTCCATTTTCAAGATTTTCATATGTTCATCGATCTACTTGATTTTAACCATTTTTTAAATTTAAAATTTTATAATTAGATATAAAAATAGATTTTGAGATAATCCTAAGAACATTTTACATCAAAATTATATACCATGATAAAATTTGAAGGTGCACATTACCTCTACAACTACATATGCATCTGTATCCCAATTGGACCCGTATGTTGTAGCAGTGTTTCAGAACCTGGATCCGTGGAAGGTATCATTTACCCATATATTTATGTGGGACCATTGCATCAATGATTTAGATTGGGTCTGGATTAGTCTGAAATAGTGATCTAGATTATATCAAAAAATAATAATAATAAGATAAAAATTTAAATAGGAGTTTATCAGATAAGGGTTAAAGAGTTCCTAAGACAATATTGACGCAATAGAAAATTTGCCGGAAGCCAACAACCAACAAATACAATAACATTTTAGGTAAATTTATATCTATAAGAAAACATTAAATAAACTTATGGGATTTTATACAATGATACCGTTTACCACTGCTACATGGAGATCACAATTACTTACAACTATTCGATGTGAACTTTGATAGGTTAGGTATCTCACAAAGTTCGAGAAATTTTCTTTTGAACTTTGAGCTTGGTCAATTAAATAAATGCAACTACCTAATTTCACAATCCAATGGTCAAGATTAATAGTGACCACCTTGTACCAAAAGTAAATGGTCTCATTATATATTTTTCCTAAACTTATATATATTTGAGACCCATACCATATTGGAACCGGTTTAGTCCCGTCTAATTTCCATCTAAATCGCAATCTAGATTGAAAATCACATGGTTTTAAAACATTGGTTACAAAGTAAAGCCGCATCTCAAAACCTATAAAATAATATGGGTTCATTATTAAAAACCTCTTTTATGATCTAAAAATCTATTTCTGCTCCTAATATTGAAATTTGAAGAACTAAAATTGGTCTTGATCTAGTAGATCTATAAACACTTGAAAATCGATGATTAAAATAATATGTTATATGATAAACTAATTTAAGGGTATGATATCCAATTTAATTCATGTTCATAAATGTCAAGATTTGAGGCTTTATATATATTATGAAATTATGAAATAATAACATAATTATGGTTAATTTTATAATAATAGTATTATTATCATTATCATAATAATAATTACATTAGATAATAATAGTTATTAAATGATAACATAATTATTGTTAAGTATATAATAATATGATATCCAATTTTTTCATGCTCATAA
>NW_006497396.1:576625-593232 GCF_000471905.2 Amborella trichopoda
ATATATATATATATATATATANATTATATATATATATATATATAAAAGAAAAAAATTAAAGTCCACAAAATAATGCATCTTATAATGTATTATATGAACTGTCAATTTTCAAGATATTCAACTATTCATAGATTTGCTCGTTCTGAAACTTTAGAATTTATAAATAAAAAGGATTGCATACAATGAGACCATTTACCTTTAATATAAGGATGTCACAATTACTTACAACCATCCGATTTGAAATTTGGTAGCATGGGTGCGTCACAAAATTCAAGTCCACAAAATAATGCATCTTATAATGTATTATATGAACGGTCAATTTTCAAGATTTTGAACTATTCATAGATTTGCTTGTTCTGAAGCTTTAGAATTTATAAACAAAAGGCATTGTATACAATGAGACCATTTACCTTTAATATAGGGAGGTTACAATTACTTGCAACTATCCGATTTGAAATTTGATAGCTTGGGTGTGTCATAAAATTCGAGAAATATTCTTTTGAACTTTGAGCTTGGTCAATGAAATAAATACAGCCACCCAATTTCACATCCAATGGTAAAGATTAATTGTGACCACCTTGTAACAAAGGTAAATGGTCTCTTCATATATTTTCTTAATTAAAAATGGAAATAACTTTTTAAACCTTCACAAAGATTTCTGCCTAGGGGTGGCAATGGACCCGACCAGACTCGAGACCCAACAGGTAGACCCGACCTCAAGTTCAAGTATAAGTCCAAATTTTGGATCCAAATACTATTCGGATGCAAGTCTGGGTCCAACTGTACCAGACCCATACCCAAAGTCATAAGGTATATGTGGGTCTTTAGGCGTACGCTAGGTGTTCATACTATCACAATATTGGTAACATTTACAGTATTATCGGCAAAAAAAAAAGATGCTCATAGTCATAGGGTATATGCTGGTAGAAAAACAAATAGAAAAAAAAAAAAGATCATGGTCATAGGGCAGCAATGGATCTGACTAGACCTGGGACCCAACGGGAAAACCTGAGACCCAACAGGTCCAGGTATGGGTCTGAATTTTGGACCGAATACTATTCAGGTGTGAGTCCCTGTCCAGCCGGACCCGACCTATTGCCACCCTTATTTCTGGTTCTAAAACCACATTTAGAGGTGCCAATCTTATACAAACCTCAACTTATGAACTTTTTTTTTTTTCCCTGTATATGTTATAATATATTTCTACAAAGAGGTAGCAAATTTATTTAATTTTTTTCTTTAGGTAAAAGGAGAGAGAGAGGGGGGGCATCTAGGGGTGGCAATGGGTCGGGTCCAACTAGACTCAAAAAAAAGTTATGGGACCTGACTCGATCAGATAATAAATAAATAAATATATATATATATATATATATGTATTATTTATATATTATAATTGAAATATACAATTATATTTATTTAAATGTTAATTAAATATTATTAAAATATTATATATTATTTAAATAATAATACTATTCGGGTCAGGGTCCACATTGACCCAGACCCGAATAGCGTTCAGGTCCAAACCCAGATCCGATTGGCCGGATCCAATTTTTGAACCCATACTCGGACTGGGTCGGGTCGTGTCCCGGTTGGTCCGGGTCCATTGCTACCCCTATGGATGATGAGCATGGGTTAGACATGCATTTGAAGCAAGGCACATGTGTCACAGGAACACCTGCTTTGATTAATCATTTTAGAGTGAACTGGCGAGCTCTATTCCCTTCTTTCAAACACTCACAGCTTTGACATCAATTCAATTCTTTTTAAATATTCCTTCTTGGGATTTGTTTTCTAATGTTCCTCGCTACTTATATTTATACTCCTATTTGAACGAAAATCGGGGAGAAAATTTATTTTCTAATCCGGGGTGATTCCTTGTACCCGTTATCAATGCATATGCTACTTAATAATAAAGAATTTTTGTTTTTAATTAAAAAAGGGTGATTCCTTGTAATTTTTTTAGGGGTGCAGTTCGCATACGGATGCATCCGTAAGTATAGAGGTAAAATGTTTATGGTATATAATTTTGATGTAAAATATTCTTAGGATTATCTCAAAATCTATTTTTATATCTAATTATAAAATTTAAAATTTAAAAAAAGGTTAAAATCAAGTAGATCTATAAACATATGAAAATCTTGAAAATGGACGATGTAGACAATATGTTGTAAAATTCATCATTTTTGAGACTTAAAATCTTTTTATTTTGCATGGTCATACATCTCGATGTCGAGATGATCAATCAAAGGGTTTTTTAACATTAAAACTAACTTTTTCCGATGGATTTTTGAGGCGCATCCGTAGTGCTACATTATAAATTTGCATCCTTAGATAAACTTTTTCTTTTTTTAGTGAGGTTTATGTGTCAACATCGAACAATCAAAGTAAGGTCCATATTTAAATCTTACTCAAAGATACTGTTTCAGTACGGAAAATCTTTACAATGGCCTAAAAATCCATTTTTACAATCCAATTATGAAATTCAAAACTTTAAAGAGCCGTCTATAAATGCTTTAAATTTTTGCAAATTGATTGTCCAGACAATGTGTTACAAGATTCACTATTTCTATGACTAAAAATCTTCTTTTTTTTTTTTTTTCCATATCCATGGATCTTAAGATGGAGATGGTCAATTGTAGGGTTTGAGGTGCACCTTATATAAATTTTTTTTTTAATCTTTTTTTCTTGGACATGCATTTTTAGACATTCAAACGTGGAGCGTCCATTAGAGGACTTCGAGAAAATGAAGGGCTAAGAACAGATGCCCACAAACACATGGGAGATAGAGAGAGAATATTGAGGCATGCACAGATGTTCAATACTTTCGTAAGTTAGTCCAAAAGTACATACTGTCTCGTAAAATGTAAGCATTTCCACTTTCATGCCAAAAATACAAACACCAACACAGAGGACCCCTGCCAAAACACACAGAATTTGTAGAGAGACAAACCCCCCTATTCATATTCTCTCTAAGCCACTTTCCCGTCCACTAAAAAAAGCACAAATCCGGCAACCACCGCCGGAAAACCGCTATTCCTTGGCCGGTGAACCGGACCGGCTCGACACGCCGGTCCGGCAAAAAGAAATAAATGGCCATTTCTCTTCCCTAAGCAAACCCGAAACCGCCCGCCGGGCTTCGGGCTCGGAAAAACCAATCACAAAAAACTTTGCACTTTCACTTCTTGCTGCAATAGTTGGGGCCTCTCAAATGGCTGGCGTTTTCAAACCAAAAAAGTATATAGAGAGAGAAGGTATAGTTACGAGATAGGAGTAGTTATGTGTTTAGAGAGAGAAAGTGTAAATGGTAGTGTCATGAGAGAGAATCAATGGTATTACACAGAGAGATGGAGAGAATAAAGGGTAAGTAGTATCTCAAAGTCAGTGTGTCTAGAGAGAAAGAGAGAGAGATAAGTATGAGTAGTGGGGGTGAAGAGTGAGAAGGATGGTAGAGAGAGAAAGAAGTCACTAATCATCGCCATGAATGTACCAGCACAAGAGCATGGTGGCACAGCGCCTTAGAATGTAGAGCCTGGCCCTTTGCTCCTTTACTAAGGCAGCACAGCGCCTTCCAAGCCCATGCCTGGACCTCTTGGGTGGCTTTAGGGCTTTCATTTCACCTTGTGCCTCACCCATTTTCTCTATCTAAAACTCTCTCTCTCTCTAAAACTATAGAGATCCAACAATGCATAAGCCTGAGGACCCCCACGGCACCCACCCTTATTTATACGCCAAGATAAGGGTTGACCCAGGTTACAAAAAAGAAGAGAGCAGCTGTTGCACCAATAAAAAAAAAGAGTAATTTGCATAAGGACCAAAAAAACAATACAAATTAAGGGCAATTTTTTATTAAAATTACAAAAAAGATTAGTCAAACCGTATTTTTTTTTTTAAATTATCCCTCGGTCCAGAGATGTCATCCTCAAATTGCTTTTTATTTATTTATTTTTTCAGTTTTTCACTAGTAGGGCTTAGTTCTAGAGCGATCCGAGGATGAAGATCTCGAATCGCTCTAGAATTGAATCCTGAGCCTTGAATCAGATTTAAAGCGGTCAGAGGTCCTCATCATCGGACCGCTCTTTGTTTCTTTCTTATAAAACAAAAGAGCGGTCCAAAAATGGGGACCTCGGACCGCTCTCGAACTGAGCCCTGAGCCCTAAATCAAATCTAAAGCAGTCTAACGTCCCTGCCATCGGATCTCACTTTGTTTCTTTTTTTTGGAAGAAAAGAGCGATCCGAGGATGGGGACCTTCGATCGCTCTCTGAACTTAGCCAGGTGAGCATTAGTACGAAAAATTTAAAAAGTAAAATAAAAATTAGTCCAAAAGGGGTAATTTTAGAAAAAAATAATAAAAAACACAAGTTCACCAACCTTCCACATAATTTTTTTTTTTTAAGATTGGCTCATTTCGTATTTTCCCATTTTCATCTATAGGTAAAGAAAAATTGTTTCATGCAGACTGGACCGCAATGACTATATATGTGGTCCAAAAAGTGTAAAGCACCTATCTTAAAGATGAATGCAAGTAGATGTTCCATCTAAAAACAATGGAAACTAACATCCAAATATTTTCTTATTAGAATTATTGTTTCTAATTTTTAAAATTTATTTATTTTTCCATGTTCATAATATCTATGTTAGAGATTACCCATCCTTAAAAATTAAGTCTAAATCTCCATGTTATAGATTACATATACTTAAAAGTTAAGTCCAAGGAATCCATCTTAAAAATATATTTATTAATAGACTTACATTTATAGGGCTCGGCCTCATAGAAACGGGATCCATAAGTAAATTACTCATGAAAAAAACAAACAAGAATGAGGGGGAGAGATGGAAAAAATGGGAGGAGAGAGAGCTGGAAAAAGGGAAGAGATAGAAGTAAAAAAAGCTTGTGATGTTACATCAAAAGGGCAGAGAAGTGGTTATCTAAAAAGAGACAAAAATGCAAACCGAATAAAAGGGTTGAGAAAGAAAAGAAAGAAGAGACAAAATGGAAAGCCACTCAAAGAGGGGACAAAGAGAACAATGAAGAAGCAATAAAGAAGATAAAAAATCACCCCCCAACAAAAAGGAGGGGAGAGAAACTAAATAAGGGAATAGCATGATACCCCATAAAAAGGAGGGCCTGAGAGAGATGTTAGCCGATTACAATATTTATTTGGACTCGTTCGAGTAACTTGACTCTCTCATATCTGTTTTAATTTGATTTTAGTGGCTAAATTTGGGATACTAAAAAATTAAAAATTTATTAATAATATCTAAAAAATAAAAATTTAATTTACCATTTTGCGAGAGATTGAAAAGTATTATAACCATGAATAATCATTATTACTATTTTCCTTCTCTTTTTGTATTATCAAAAAAACACAAAACACCCCTTATCACAAATTGATTTTTAAAATTTATTTGTCACTAGTTTTTTAACCCCAGATATAATTCATTTGATTTTTCTATAAACATATTTTTTATATTTATTTTTACTTTTTAACATTTTTTTTACCTAACCACTACTTGCTCGACGTAGCCCAAGTTACCCGGACCCGGTCAAAGTTATTCGGCCCTAGCGAGGCCGGATACTGTGCCCGAGTGGGGGGTTTCCTATATTGTCAGGAAGAGAATGGAGGAGAGAGAATGTTGATAAAATGGGAGAGGAGAGAGAACATAGATTATGAAAGGTCGGCCTAGAGAGAGAAAGTGAGGACATGGCGCTTGGAGGCATGGAAGGTCGGGCTAGTCGAACGTGGGGGCAAGCAATATTAAAATGAGAAGAGGGTTCCTTAAAGTGAGCGCATGTAATGTAGAGAGAGAAAGTAGAGAGAGAAAGAAGAGAGAGAAGTGCGGGGGATGTGCCCATACAAGACAAGGCAAACCCCAGGCCCCTTGCTCAACCTTGCTCCCTTCCAAGGGGGGCAAGCCCCATTCTTTATTTTCCTTGTTATCTCCTTATTATATACTTTATTATATACACTTTTGGAAAGTAGAGAGAGAATGATTGTGATTGTAGAGAGAGAATGTACATACTTGTTATCCCCATCCAAGAATTAGATGGACGGTGGTGATGATTGTCGACCCAAAAAGAAACCATAAGAACCTTTGTTACAGGCCCCACTTTCTCTCCATCACCCTCCATCTACTTGTTGAATGGTGATAAAAATATGGACCACTCTTTCTCTATGAACATATGGACCACAGTACGCTTTCCCTTACTGGAATACGTTGTTTTTGTCTTTGTGGACTTGGGACCACGGCAGTGGAGGATCTCCTACGAGGATTTAGTGCCAATAAACATCATATCTTTACACGTAATGGCATATCCGATGGTCAAAAGACAGCGGTAGGATCTTCTTGGATTTGGTGGTCTAGAGAGAGAGGGAGGGAATATTATCCCCTGTACATCAGTACAAACAAGCTCCTTGTAATGTGTTTCTCTCTCTACCATCTCTCTAATTTAATGTGTTTCTTTCTCATGGTATATATGTGTGCCTCTCTCTCTCTCTATATGCATGCCTCTCTCTCTACATTTCTCTTTCTCATGTGTTTAATATGTATCTAGATATCCACCACAAGATTTCGTATATTTTCATGTTTAATATGTTCTTTTATACAATATTTAAATATTGAATTGATGTTTTAGATCAAGGGTCATACCGTCACTAAAGTCACAAGTCTCCATATTTTTTCTCACTAATTTCAACAACGTACTTTTAGACGTATCTCTTACCATTTTTTAGCCTTCCACTTGGATTAACTTACGCTTTCTAACAGATGTTGAACTGAATTGTGCACACATGATCAGCCCACCTAAGTCTACTCCTTCTTATATGTTTCATACATACGGCCGCAAATATGGATGTACTAATAATAAATGTTTATGAATACAGCAACTTCCATGAAAATCTAGGTGTGAAACGGTAGTACAGATCTTTTAGTGCGAGTTTGATAAGTAAAAGTTTCTGGAAGTGGGAGTTAAATGTTCGACTTTCATATTTGATATTACTGTGTGGAAGTTGTAAAGTGGAACGGTGGCCTTCAACTAGCTCTTCTTTGGTATTAAAATGAGTTCATTTTTAGAAGATCTCTATTCCATAGAAAACGATGGAAGAGTAGTATTTCATAATTTGTGGTAGAGTACATGTCAAACAACTCTTAGAGAGAGAGAGAGAGAGTACAACAGTATACTCCATGGTGGGATTCCTTGTCCCCCAATCGAAGTTCGAGCCCGGATTATTGTCTAAGCCTCCTCATAAACACCCTTTCATTTAATCAAGTAATATTGAAACCACAACAATTACACGCACATCTATGACTTTGCTTGCCCCTCAAATAACCAAAAAAAAAAAACAAAACTTATCATCTCTCCATTGAGAAGTTTCCTTCTCACTTCAAAAGTTTGCTTTGTGTATATATACTAATCAAGTGCTATGAATATGGACCAAACTTGCAATTCTTATCTAATGTGAGCTTACTTTCTTTAATCATCATATCACAATGACTAAGACATATATCCGAGGATCTTGGATTTAGATGAGATTGTATGGCTTTCAATCCATTTTGGACTTCGTGTTCCACCTTCTTGGTAGGGCTGGGCTCAAGCCGGGCTTGACATGGCCCGATCCTCGCTTGAACCAAATTATATCGGTTAGGGCCAGCTTAGTTTGAATATTTCTGGCTGGGCCTATGTGTAGCCTGAATTAATCTAAACTTTGTATTATGTCCATATAAGACCTTCATGATCTATTGGACAGAAGTGTACATGACATGAGTTGGAAAAATGTCCCCAATAAAGTGACACAAGTGTCATCGATGGAACTTGAAACAAATCAATCAAATTATGAACATCGATGTTCCACTTTTCTCGGGTTTTTGCTGTTACGGAACATTACAGAAAAATATGATGTTTGTCCTCAATAGCTTATTTGGCACAAAGTCGACAAGTGCGTTCTTCTTTAAGAATTTGAAGCCTCTTCATGTTTTAATACGAAAGCAATGATATCTCATTCTCGCCCTATTGATCTGAATCTGGGGGTAAAGAAGGATAGGATCGTTCAAATAAATTGTTCTTATTAAATTATATCGTATCGATAGCAATTCATCAAAATGTACCTAAAAATGAACTATTTAACATTTTACCTCAGGTGTAATTTGATAAATTCGAACCCATTTGGACATGTCATTTTGATGGGTTATTTGAAAGTAAATAAGAAAAATATGGGTAAGATGTCCAGTAGTTCATATGCATATGTAGTTTGATCAATTTCTCCTAAATCAATTAGGTTGTAGCCTGGCTTGGTGCGAAAACTGAATTGTGCATGGCCAGGTTGAGCTTGTATCTATTTTTTGTGAAATAAATGTATATTTCATTGAATATGGGATAAACTATGGGGGGCAGCAAAGTAGGGTTCGGGACCGTCCATTTTAGTTAAAGGATATAAGATTTGAATATATTTTTAAAGATATTTTCACAAAAGACATGTTAAATCTGTACTGTATAACCAAAGGACACGGTTTTATAAGCCCATTTAGAAATGAGATACCTCTTAAAATCTATTATTGAGATGGGACCGCATAATGTATAAATGCAGTCCAACTCGCATGAAACAATTTTCCATAACCAAGAGGGTGTGCCTTGTATAAGGCTCCGACCCTAACTGATCAAAGTAAGGCGCACCTTCAAATAGGACTGAAACATATTGTTTCGGTACCAAAACTCATTATGAAGCCTTAAAAATTTATTTTTATCTCTAATTATAAAGTTTAAAGATAAAAAAATAGTGTAGATCGAACATATCTATAAACACTTGAAAATTAACGGTCTAGATAATACCTTACAAGATATATTATTTCAATACTTGAAATCTATTTTTTCTCATGTCCATACATCTTGGGGGCGAGATGATCCAGTTCAGGATCTTTTAAGCATCCAAACAACCTCTTCTAATAAATTTTTGAGGTACGTCTTAAATTGATTTTAGGGCTTCACCTTTATTAAAAAAAAATTCTAACTAAAATAGATAGTGTAGAATACTCAAACCTTACTTGTACCAGTAAGATTAGTGCCTTATGGATGCCGGACCATTTAAATATGATATATACACTTAGGTAGGGCAGAACAAGTCCTAGACTAACCTGAAATTGTTTCCTCTTAGCATGCCGTGCCTGGGCCCACCCTGCTTTACAACTCTATTCGGATGGTCTAGCATTGTCCTACTTTGCAGGGCCGTTGTTCTTGAGTACTGATGCCACATTTTAAGTAACCAAAAGATTTCACGGTTTATGATCCTGCTGGTGTATGCTATCCATTTACTCCCTGGGTAAAACTCAATCTGAGATTACTTTTAGAATTCCAAATTCTGGAGATGTAACCTGTTGAACACAATAAATTTTTTTTTTTTCAAATCACTCTCTTTATCCTCTAGAAAAGAAATAGTGTCTCACGATTTAAAAGAAACGATATAATTTTCAGAGGTTGCGAACCAAAACCAATTGTCAGGTAACTCAAAATTCAACTTTTTTTTTGAAAAATAATCATCGAGTGATTATTAGGTGGTTTCCAAATTTTCATGTAGAGAAAATCCTCCCAAGTAAATCTTGTGCCTGAAGGAGTAAATATATAGTATGCTACCGCAAGAGTATGATATGCACGCTCCAAAATAGTCTAAGAAATACAGGAACTCGAAAATTGAACAAATGAGCCATGGCCATAGGGGTCCACCTCATTTAGATCATGATTTCATGCTATATTTGGGCCCGACGACAAAACTGGGCCCCCAAGAAGGACAATTCATAGAAGCCATATTCCATAGGACCTCATGACTCCGGCCCATTAGATCGTTTCCTATGAGGAAAATTTTTAAGGGTGTGGTTTGCATATGCCGAGGCTCTAAACAATCAAAGTAAGACGCTACTTCCAAATAGTGTCAAAAATGTTGTTTCAAAACTGAAAATATTTGTGATGGCCTGAAAATTTATTTTCATATATACTTCTAAAATTTAAGACTTCAAAAATAGTGTAGATCGAGCAGATCTATGAACACTTTAAAATCTTGAAAATTGATGATTTGAAAATGCATTATAAGATGCACTATTTCTAATACTTGAAATCCAATTCTTTTCATGTCTATACATCTTGAGGTCGAGGTAATCAATTTGAAGATTTTTGGGCCTCAAAACAATCTCTTTTAGTAAATTTTTGAGGTGCGCCCTAAATTGATGATTTAGAGCCTCGGCTTTATATAAACTATTTTCCAAATTTTAAATAGACACAATAAAAAGGACAAAAAGAGAAATAATTAATCACAAGAAACATGTATACTTACTCCCCTCTCATTTGTATGGTATTAGTCATCTCTCTCTTCACATCACAAATTAACATCAAAATGCATGAAAATCAAAATGCATGAAAACCAAGATTATAAGAGCAAAGAGCATCGACCCACCTCAAGACTTCACATTTTCTCCCTCACCATCTCTAGAGAGAGAAAGAGAAAAGCCCTATGAAATAATGAGTGGAAATACAATTACAATGTTTATCACAGACATTCAAATAGGAAATAACATCTCAATATTTACTTATTAATGCAAGATAATGAAAATTCATAATGCATTAACCCCATTTGTTCTTGAAAACCCAAATAACATTATTCATAACGATTTTTTGTGAAATTGGTTTAAAGGCAAAGTTATTTGCATCGTCTATTTTGTTTCTTTTGCATTTCTAATGCATACTGAGGAATTCGTGTTTTCTTATTTGAAACCTTTTTATTTGGATAACATGATTGGATCTATTATTTGGACCTTGTAGGCTGACATGTATCTAGTTTTTCTTGGGACCTTTCTTATTAAACTATCTTGTTAATACATTATTTTGGAGCCATATATTTGTATACTAAACCAAAATTTTAAAGTTTGCATACATACCGGGCCCCAACATGGGGGCCAAAGTAAAAGCCTCTTTGGCTGTGTTGCGACTAGGACTAGGACGGGCCGAGTTGAGTACTGGCCCGGGGACGTGTCAGGCTGAGCCATGTTGGGGTCTGGGGCGGCCTGGCCTGTTGCCGCCCCCATATGAAAAAAATACATTTTTACGGCTCCCAAAAGAAAGGACATTATAATATCTCCTATAATTTAGCTGAAAAATAAACATGTTTCCGCATTTAATATATCAAAGGTAAATGGAAGTAAAAATGATCATGATAGCTTCACTATACAAAAAATTTGAAAATTACTTAGGGCAAATTTATTAAAAAAAGCACCTTTATCGAAATAATTAAGGTTTAATTTTGAACTTTTATATTTATCTTTCAAAATATTCACTGAAATAGACATATGCCTTTAAGAGATTAAAGTTGAGGGCAATGATTTCATGCAACCGTTGTATAGTAATATGATGCAACAACTTTAAAAAAATATCTTATGGCCATTTTTTATCCAAAATTTGAAATATACATTCTTTTCATTCTAATAAACAATCACAAAAAAATAGAAAATTGAAAATACAATCTAGAAAGTATTTTTTTAGCCCAATTTACATAGACCGTTCATTTTGGGAGATGCTTAGATCTAGGCTTTAGAATGATTTTTTTTATTTCCAAATTTTTTGCATGACTTTATTATCATTAGATGAACAATGATAAAAAAGAAAATAATGATTTTGAGTTTATAAAGGCTAAGATCTTGAAATTCACAAAATTAATAGTCTATATTCGTTTTTGGAAGGGACTCATTTTGACCATATCTAGGGTCCAAATTGAATTTTTTTTTTTTGGGGGATTGATTATTGAGATGAAGAGAGTGTGTGTACAAAATTTGGGTTCATACAAATACCACAAACATGGATTTCTATAAGTGTCATTGCATTATACTACGATACAACCATTGCATTAGATCATTGCTCTAAAGTTAATTCATTATCCAAATGTTATAAGCGAACAATATTTGTTAGGAAAAGAGGGTTTCTAAACATTCTTTTTTTCTATGGTGATTAAGTGTTCTATATTTTGGAGAGTTCAAAAATTATACTTTCAAAGCGAGCGAACTCTATCTTTTTATTACATGTTGTTGGAAAGTTAACTTTCTAACTGCTAAAAAATTTAGTTCAATTTAAAGTTGGATTTTTGAACTGGGGGTAAAATGAAAATAAAAAATGAAAATTTTTTAGATCACAACATAGTATGGTCCATATCCATCCTATGAATCTATTCCCATAATTCATTATAAATTTTAAACTCCAAAAATTGGTTAAAATCAAGTACATTTATAAGCACATGAAACTCTTGAAAATGGACGGTCTATGCAATTTGCTACAAAACACACATTTTTTGGGGACTCAAAAGAACAAGTGTTTTGGGTAGTTAGAAAATTCAACTTTCAAACTACCCCAAACAAACAAAAAAGTTTACATTAGGAAGCCTAATGTAAGAAGAAAACGTGATATGGATAGATCCGTGTATTAAGTTAGCTCCTGTTTTTTCCTTTCGCAAAGATTTTGTCCTAATATAGGGCTGAAATACTCATCGTTTTTATGTTGAAAGAATATTAGGTGGGAAGATGATCTAGCTATAAGGAGTTTAAACATTCAATGTGAATAATCGATTTCTATAAAGAATTTCTAGTAGTGTTGAGTTTATGTGGCCTTTAAAAGTTTTATGAGTGCTTGTACAATAGTGGAACATGAACTCAGTGGGAGTGTGCTCTCTCGTGGACCATACTATACAAACAATACTTGCAGATACCGAAATGTGCTTGACGATCTAGGCCAGTCGGTTGGGAAAAACCCATGTCACCTGAGTATGAAGAACAAACAGATGAAGTTTATGGGTTAGCCCTTGATGAGGTCGGAGAACATATCCAGATGAGTGGGCAGAGGGACTGTGTGACCATTTTGTGTGATGGTGGCCTGCAGATACGGGGGCCAAAACATCATTCATATGCCATCACATGGCATGCATATCGATAGATAATTCGAAAAAACCAGAAATCCACCTTTTAGGATGAAGCGTATGCATGTGCGGGAGATCTCCCTATCTGCCATAGAGCTGTAGTCGCATCAGGTATTTGTGACCTGGACTCGTCTCTAGGGGAGGACTTATAATCCACATATTGGAATTACGACATCTTGGCTCATTGGCCAGACTTTGATGACCTACTGATGAGGTTTTTCTTGGATTGTGGGTCATGGGAAACACTAGGCCAATCTAATAAAGCAAGTGTGGTTTATAATCCACAGTCGAAGGTAGGGTGCCCCCACGATTGTTGATTCAATTCCTAAACCATATGGATCTATTTCCCATCAAATTAATTTAATTGTGTTTGTTTTATGATTATTTTAGAATTATTATTTAATTTTTATGAACATTTGGATATTTTATTTTTAATTTTTTTATTTATATAATTAAATATATTGATTTTACAATGTTTTAATATTCACTAGAAATTGTTTTGTTAATTTTAAATGCATAAAAAATAATAATCATGGGGGCCCATTATACACATGGGTCCACCATATTTCTAAAAGGTATGGCTCACGTGTGCTTCCTGTTGGGTTTGTGTGGTCTTTAAAGGCCTTGTGAGTGCTTGTAAAATGAAATAATATAGTGGAACATGAACTTAGTGGGAGTGTGGTCCCTCATGGACCATACTAAGCAAACATGTTTGCAGATACCGGACTGTGCTTAACGATTTAGGCCCGTAGGTTGGGAAAAACCCATGTTACTTGGGCATAAAGAACAAACAGAGAAGGGTTTTAATGGGCTAGCCTTTGATGAGGTCGGAGAATATGCCCAGATGAGTGAGCTGAGGGACTGTGTGACCTTTGTGTGTGATGGTGGCCTACTGAGACGGGGGCCAAAACCTCATCCATGTGCTATCACACGAAATGCATATCGATAGATCATTCGAAAAAGCCAGAAATCCACCTTTTAGGGTGAAGCGTATGCATGTGCGAGAGATACCCCTATGCGCCATAAAGTTGTTGTCACATTAGGTCGTGATGACCTTGACTCGTCTCTAGGGGAGGACTTGTAATCCACAGACTAGGATTGCGACCCCTTGATTCATCGACTTGACTTTGGTGACCCGTT
Organism: Amborella trichopoda; assembly: GCF_000471905.2. The sequence continues at coordinate 590,705 of NW_006497396.1, forward strand.
AATGAGCCCTTGCTTGGAATGTGGGTCATGGGAAATACTGGGTCGGTTCGATAAAGCTAGTGTAGTCTTTAGTCCACAGTTGAAGGTGGAGTACCCCGTTATTACATATTGGATTCTCATTATTACATATTGGATTCCTAAAACTATATGGATCATTTTCCCATCATATTAATTTAATTGTGTTTATTTTATTATTGAAATGATTTTAGTTTTATTATTTTAATTTTTATGAATCTCTCAATATTTTATGTGTGATTTTTGGACTTACAAAAATATAGTTATTGTTCTTACAAAGTTATAAAAATTCAAATATATATTTTAAATTGTTTTATTCAATTTTAAAAATAATATATATTTTTATAATATTCCATAGGGCCCATAGTGCACATGGGCCCACCATGTGGCATGTGGGTGGAGGCCCACATGTGCCACAAAAAGGTGGCACGCCCCACTCTCTTTGGATTCTCTTATTTGCTTTTAAGATAATGTTAGTTTGATTTGTGGCATGTGGTCGAATCTTGGAAGGGATATATTGACTATGGCTTTATCTATTTTGTAGCAAGTTTGTTTTAAAGAGATATGGTTAATTTCTTATCTTATTTATATTTGGTAGGACTTATCTACTTGATATTATTTGACATATCCTTATGAAATATGTGACATGGATCGTACAATTTTATAGAATGCATGATATTAATTTTATTTAAATATATTGATGGGAAAATGGTTTAGAAAAGGGGGATAATGGTTCATGTACCTTCCATAATGTTGATGGTTCATCTATGGAATGGATGGCTCAAATCTCTCATCTTACAAGGCACCCTTGATCGACGATCTATGTTCAATCTCACAAAATGAGACAAGCTAAGGAAAACCCTAAGAAATCCTAATCTTATTCAAAGTCTATAAAAAGGGATTGTCTCTACCAAAAAAATCTCTACACCTTATCTCTTGTACCTAATTCTCATCTTTCTCTCTCATATCTCAAAAAGGGGGCACGCACTACTCTCTCATGTTTAATCTCTCTCTCTCATATTGTGAAATAACTTAAGGGTTTAGGTTATGGAGTTCTTCTCTCCTATCTCTCAAATATGTATTTATGGCTAAGGGTTTTAGGGTGTAGCAAAAAGAGAATCCATCTTTCTTAAACTAGGTTGCTAAGAGTATTCACTTAGGGTTTGAATTTGTGATCAAAAGGGTTCATGTTCCATTGGTATAGCTTGAACGAAATTTGCTTTCCCGATTCAATATTAAAGCTAGACCGTTGATCCCGTGCCATCGGATGATGGTGACTCAGTGTAAGGTGTAATAAACCCGATTGAGGTAATCTCGAGCACTTTTTATTTTGTTTCTTGCAATCTTATCTTTTATTCTCAAGCATAGTACATAGTTGTTTCAATGACATCAAATTGTTAAGATCTTGGTTTTATTGTTATGTTGATTTTATTTTGAAAGTTATTTTATTATAATAAAGACCATCTGTAAGTGATCTTTTGCCAAAAGAAATGGGTGAAAAAAATATATATATATATTCCTCGGTAAAAGATCACATAGGTCTTTCTTTCACCTCCATGGGTGGCCCACCCCACCTCTTACTACTTTTTATTTTATGGAAAGTTTGTTTTGTGGTCCATGTGACCTTATGTTTTGGTAACTTTAAGTTGTAACATATGGTCAAATTATGGATTGAGTATGCATTGAACATATATTAACTTAATATGAAAGTAGATATTGACTTGATATATGTTTGATAGATTTTATGGAAAATATGTGTAGAGATGTGCTATTTTATGGAACACACAATATTTAATTAAAATTAATTTAACTTATTTTCTATTGATGGAAAAATGGTTTAGGAATGGGGGATAAATGTTCATGAACCTTCCATAATGTTGATGGCCCATCTATAAAATTGATGACTCAGATCTCTCACCCCACAAGTGACCATTGATTGACAGTCCATCTTCAATCTCACAAAAAGAGGATTAGGCCATGAAGTTCTTCTCTCTCCCATCTCTCAACTATGGATGTATCACTTTTTAGGATTAGCAAAAAGAGAATCCATATCTCTCAAACTAGGTTGATAAGGGAATTCACTTAAGGTTTGAGTTTGTGGTTAAAGAGGTTCATATTCCATTGGTGTGGCTTGGTTTAAACTTGCTTTCTCGATTTGAGATTGAAGCAAGATCGTCGATCCCGCGTCATCGGATGGTAGTGACTCGGTGTGGGGTGTAATAAGCCCGGTTGAGGTAATATCTGACACTCTTCTCTTTTATTTATTACAATCTTAGTTTTTATTCTCAGACATAGTACATAGTTATTTCAATGGCATCAAGTTTTAAGATCTTGGTTTTATTACCTTGTTAATTTTATTTTGAAGTATATATTGTTATAATAAGACTACCTGTAAGTGATCTTGGTTTTATTGCCATGTTAATTTTATTTTGAAGTATATATTGTTGTAATAAGACCACCTGTAAGTGATCTTTTATCAAAACAAAATGGGTGATAGATATAAATAGCAATGA
>NW_006497396.1:594968-607515 GCF_000471905.2 Amborella trichopoda
CAAAGGTATTTTGGTCTTTTTTTATTGAAAATATATTTTTAATATTTTTCGTTTGTGCGAGTTTAATAGAGGAATGGACCTCCAAAATTTGGTATCAAACTAGTTTATAGAAAAAAACATTAAAAATGAAACAGTGTAGAGACGTGACATTGTGATTGGAGTAGTCTTTGCCCTCCATTAAAAAATAGACGGTTGGATAAGGGGAGGATAGAACTTCTATGTTGTAGGGAGAACATAAAAAGCTTTTCCATTTTTATATAGAGAGAGAATATTAGGTAAGAAAGAGGATCCCACAATTACATGCAAGGGCGTTTGATGGAAAAGATCTAGCTATAATGAGTTCAACAAAAAAACTTTGAGGGCTATTTGTTATAATTTTCCTATTTCTTTTCCATATTCATATATCTTGATTTTGAAATGATCAATTAGATAGTTTTCCAACATCAAAACAATTTTTTTCAAAGGATTTTGCGGTGCACCTTAACTCTTCTGTAAACTTTTATTCCTTTCTAAAATGCAAACCCTTGGCGATTTATGTTGCTTTGTGCATTTGGGAAAGTGGGAATTAAAGATCATTAATTCGTGATTTTTGTTTGCCAGGCCTTTAAGCAAAATATAAACTGCAATAGATAAAGAAAGCACCCCAAGTCCCCAACCCTCTTTTTCAACTTAATTGCACGTAATTAATGAAGAACTGTAACATGTATCAAAATGGGTGCTCATACAGTGCTCTTGAAAGAGCAAAATATACACTTGCCCATCTGACAAGACCTTGTAAGAATGATTTTCCTTGATCTAAAATTTTATGATATATTGTAGAATCACAGTATAAAGCAAATTTTATTTTCAATTCTTAAACATTCAGAATTAATCTAAAAATTGGACAGTCTCTGCTTAATTCTAGTACGTGGTTTCTTTTAGGTACTCCAAGATCATATATCTAACATTTATTTTTGGTTTGTTTGTTGGGTTTAGAAGGTTACATCCCCATAATTTTGAATCTTGAAATTAATTTTTGTTTTTTTTTTTTTTGGATAATTCAATGAGAAAGACAGGTCCTACTCATTTTTTCAAATAGAATAGAAGTTTGTTTTTTGAAGATGTTATTGGGGTAGTGTTAATGGGAACGTGGTTTCACTGGTTCTCATCAAGCAATCTTAAAAAAATTCTAGTGATTCTAAGTTATCATGGAAGCGAATAATAGGTTTGTGGTTGGTTGGTTGCCAATCATGTTTGTGTGCGCAATATAAGTGACTCTACGGCCTGTTTGATAATTGGAAAGTAAATGTTTTCTAAAATTTGGAAGTTCTTCTTTGCAGGGAATAAATAAGTTATTTATGGAAGTTCTAAATGTATATGTTTGATAATTTGCTGGATTGTTAAAGAAGTTCTAGGTACCTGTGTTTGACAACACGTTGAAATATAAAGTCATGTTTATTTAAATATCATTAAACTATTATATATTAAATATTATTTTTTATATTAGACATGAAACAATATATATATATATATATATATATTAATATATATTATATTAATATATATTTTTACTATATAATGTTATAAACATCTATTATATAAATCAAATATATTATAGATAAAATATATATTATATGTAATGTAATATAATATATAATATAGTGTATTTTATATTTATTGTTAATGTATATTTGTACCATATATAATTTATATAAATTATTTTATTTATAGTTATTTGTATAATATAATATTATGTAAATACAAATATAAATTAATAATACAAATATAACTATAAGAAGGGACGTAGAATACAGTTTGAAGAACCAAGTTCCTATTTTAAATTCTATCATTTTAAAAAAAACTTTTTTTTCTTAAATATAAAAAAAAAAAAATTTAAGTGGAACTTCTTTACTGTATAGGTTTCATGCGCCAGCTACGAAACTTGTACAATAATGGGGGTGGCAAAAATAGTAAATTCGGAGTGTCGCTATAGACGGGGAGGCTAACGAAAGGGAATGAACCGGATTTTTAGCACATGTAACCATCAAACCAAAGACCAAAATACCCAATCACTTACTTTTATAAACATGAAAGGTGCTGAATTTTGCCCTAAGCGTTTTTTGGTTAGTAGGAAAACTTGCTTATGAAACACACTGTCACGCACGTTTGGTTCATGCGTAAAGTTTTTAAAAACTTATCCCAGGAAAAGGTTTTACCACCACAACGAGTAAATTTGTTTGCTGAGCAATGATACTATGAGACCCTCCCACATTTATATGAGTAGGACTTCAAAGGATCACTATTAAATTTTGACATAGATATCTAGGAAAGTTATCATATGGGTGTGGGATTTGGGTGAATTGGTTTATTGATAATTTTTTTAGAGATATGTGTCAAAATTTACTAGTAATTTTTTGGGGTCTTACTCACATATATACGGGAGGGTCTCACGATATCATTACTCATTGTTTGCAAAATAATCCCCAAGCTACAAGGGAGGTGATTCTTTGGGGTCCTACTCACATATATGTGGAAGGATCTCATAGTATCATTACTTATTGTTTGCAAAATAATCCCCAAGCTACAAAGGATCCATTACTCGTGCATACCCAAAATAATGTTTCATTTGGGTTTATCGCAAAAAAAATTGATGAACGCAAAAATCCTATGTGTCAAACCCTGACCTCTCTCAAAGCCCTCTTCTCACAAAACCCTTGCCCCTCTCTCACAACCCTCTGCACCCCTAGGGGTGGCAATGGACCCGAAGCTAACCCAGGACCCGACGATTGGACCCCGAATAAGGTCTGAGTATGGGTCCAAAAATTGGACCTGGCTAGTCGGGGTCCAAGTCTATGCGGTCCCAACCTAAATCTGCCCCGAATAGTGTTATTATCTAAATATTAACTAATATATTATATTTGAATAATATTTAAATATATAATTATATATTATAATTATGATATTTAAATTAGAGTAATGATTTTATTGGACCCTCCTCCACCCATGTGTATAAGACCCCAAAAGATCACCAATAAATTTGCACAGATCTCTATAAAAGGTATCACATGGGTGTGGGACTTGATTTTTATAGAGATTCGTATCAAATTCAATGGTGATCATTTGAGGTCCTACATACATGGATAGGGGAGGGTCTTATAGTATCATTTATCTTGAAATTAATACAAGTATATATTTAACATAAGGACGCGATTAGCATGTTGCCATGTATGCACATGTAGAAATGTTGGCTCTTTAGTAAATTTATTTTTGAAATAAAATTCGATCCTAATTTTAAAGACTATATAATATTTAACATAGAGATCATGAATATAAAAAATAAATAAATTTTAAAATAAATAATAATAATTCTATTAAAAAAACATTCCAATTTTTTCATTATGATGGATGCTTTTATAGTTTATACCTTTGGACCGCCATGCAGTCCAGCCTCCATGAAAGAATTGTTCTTAACGTTTAAACGTATATATATTTTATTTTTAGGTCGAGGCGGGGTCCAGTCGGGTCCCGTTGCCAAACCTCGGCCCTCTTCTCACAAAAGCCCTAACCACTCTCTCAAAGCCCTGCCTTCATCTCACAAAGCCTCCCTCTCCACTCTCAACCCTCTGCAACTTCTCTCACAGACCCTCTAGCGAGGCTCCATTTGCAAGCCTCATAAAAGATACCTCATTTTCTTCTAGCGAGGATCCATTTGCAAGCTTCAAAAAGGTAAGGTTTTTTTTAGCTGGTGTTCTTTTATTTTATTTTTACTGCTCCTTCTTTCTTGTCCTCTTCTTCTGGTTCTTGTCGTAAATGTGGCGTTGAAACAATGGAAAAGCCACTTCCTTCTCTCACCAGAATTTATTTGAAGTTTCTATGGCTTTATGCTATGAGAGAGAATGGGTACTTACTTTATTTTCTTGGTTTGAGTTTTTCGATTCATTCTCTGAACTGTGGTTTCTTTTGCTATGGTGATAGAGAATAATAGGATCTCCATGAATAGTTTTTCCAACTGGGGAAAAGTGCTGCATATGTTTGTCTTCTGACTTATTGTAAAAAATGAATGAAAATTATTTTCAAGAGAAAAACGACTAAAAATTAGCAGGTTGAAACAATGGTCACTGCAACCTCACCACGTATTAGTTATTTTGTTTTGTTCACATTTGTTGCATTCACATTTGTTGCAGTGACCATTGCATTCACATTTGTCGCAACCATTGTTGCAGTGACCATTTTTAGAGGAGATTAGCATGATGAAACAATGGTTTTGTTTGTATTGGATAATAATCCTCAGTGAGCTTATTTCCTTTGAGCTAAAATAGGGATTTGTCTCCATTAAAAATTTTAAATTTTTTTTTACCTGGATGATGATGATTAAATGGACTATGGTTTTCTATAGTGAATTTGATTATAGTGTACTTTCCCATAAAGTAATTCCTGTTGATTAGTTGTTATTAGATGTTGATGAATGACTGATTTTTGTTGAGGTTGGGCTTGATTGTTTTGTTATTTAATCACCTGTGAATCTGTGAGTTTATATGGTTTAGTTGACAAATTCATTTTTTGCATCTCTCTCTCTATAATATGGGAATGATAAGTGTAATGTGGTAAGCAACAAAGATGCGAATGATCACCTTGTTGTGTAGAAGCCATTTGTGATTTTCACGGTGGGGCTTGCTCATCGTCATGAAATTGCGCAATTAGTTTTTTTTTTTGAGAACAATTGCACAATTAGTTTGTTGATTTTTTTTTTTTTTTCGAATTTTATCCTAAAACTAGAAAGATTCTACTCTTATGCTTCTGCAGTATTTTTTTTGGTCTCCTCAATCCCTTGAAAAGATAAATATCATGGTGTTTGTATGTGCACCCAAATATTAAAATCAAAATTACATAATGGCATACTCTTGTTGGAAGTTTAAGTATAGTGGGGCTTGTTCAAAAATTACAAAATTACAGAATTACACAATGCCATACTCTAGTTGGAACTTTAAATGTAGTGGGGCTTGTTCAAAAATTACAGGATTACAGAATTTTGGAATGCCATACTCTAGTTGGAAGTTTAAATGTAGTGAGACATGATTGTTTGTTTGAAATTGAAATATAGGGTGCAGTTCGCACAAGGCATTATGTGATTTTTATACTGGTGCATGTTCATTGTCATGAAATTGCATAATTAGTTTGTTGTTGTTTTTTTTTTTTTCAATTTTATCCTAAAACTAGAAAGATTCTACTCGAATGCTTCATGAGTAAACTTCCCATGAATTTTGGAGTTATGTTTTGAATGTTTTTCTCTTTATTAGGATATGGATTATTTTCCATTTCTTTTCTATTAATATGCTTTCTGATTACGATTTCATAATAAGCAGTTTGATATTGACATAGTTATGTATCTTTATTGGATATTGATGCCCTGTTTGTATTTCTTTATTAGTTATGCAATGCTGATTTTAATTTTTAGAAATCTATCTAAATTCTTGAAATAATTTTTTTTTCACACCAAATGTGGTACCAGATGTTTGAAACATTGTAAAAGAGTAAAAATACTAATGCTAATTTTTATGTTATTAAAAGGAGGGTCTACCTTCTCAATTTAATTTTATGCTGAGTTTTATGTTATTAGATGTTCATAAGCTACATGTGTTTAGTCTTGACTAGATGCCTTGCTAGCTGTTAGCATTATCAATAACTCCCATGCAAGAGAATCTTGACTACATGCCTTGCTATCTGTTGGCATTATATGTGATTTCTTGTGAGAGTCAAAATGGATTTTTTCAATGAAAGGAAAAGTGAATTTTAGTTGAAAAACTCAAAAAATATTTCGAGGGGAGAATTGTTCAATTATTCTTCAAGTTAATTTTTTATTCTTGCTGCATAACCATCCAAAATATATATGGATATTTTATACCATCATTATGTTTAATATCTATATGGAAAACATTACTCATGGAATCTTTTTAAAAACTCTATTAAATCCTGAAAGTAATGCGCCTAGCTCTACCTATTTCCCTTTAGGTATGGATTCTCAGCCTCCTACGAAAGCCACCGAGGCTGAAAAGAAATCCCGAAACTACTATTGGACTCATAGTCAAGATTGCTTCTTTCTTGATCTCATGGTTGATGGTAAACGAGGTCGATGCAAAGCAAAAAATTCAAAGAAATTTCACCGCACATGTTTGGGAAAAAATGGTAATAGCAATGGAAGATAAGTGCCAGGATGGCTTTGAGGAGACACCAGCTTTGCTAATTTTTTTAAGGTACCAAAATTGTCAACAAACTTCTTGTTATTTATATAATGTATTTTACCTCATATATAATATATCTTTGCATAACATTGATTGGATTGTGTTGGAGCGCTTAATGGGAGACATGTCCCAGCTCATGTTAAATGACAATATCATCCTTAATTCTGCAATAGGAAGGGTATGTTGTCTTTTTGACACCTTTATAAACTGGGATTGTTTACTATAAGTCTATTCACTTTTAGTACAAGAAGGCCACAATTAATTGTAGCCATTGGTTGTAAATTTCGATATTGAAGTGTCACAATATTCGATAAATTTTATTTTTTATTTTGTGCCCAATCAATAACACATCCTTAACTACTCAATTTCATTCTCAGCCATGTGTGATTATGTTTATTTAAACTTCCCCCATCTGAGAATTATTGAATGACTGCAAAAAATTAACAGCTCGCTAACTCCTCTTTTTCCAGGAAATCTGAAGAGGAGCTTGTCGCACGCATGGCTCTCGTTTGGCTTCCTCCTTTTTCCTCCTCCTCCATTCCGCAACCTACTCTCTTCTTCTTCAATAGGGGAAGGAGGGGTAGGAGGAGTGCTGCTGCTTTTACTCCCCAAGCCCCACACCCCCACCTCAACTGCTTCTGCTCTCATAACAACAATGAAGCCCCCTACTCCCTTGCTGCATCATCATCATCATTAAGAGAGATATGCTGTGGCCGAGTCCCTGAAACCATTTTGCAAAGGTAAAGCAAATCACTTCACTTATTCATCATTGTCTTCTCTCTTTATAACTTTTCTCTTATTGGTGATTGGACTAGAGGGCTAAAAGAAGAAGGAAAATGGAAAATTGAGGGCTTGTAACTCTTTATTGATGGGGTCGGGGTGGGATTGTGTAGGGCGGAAGAGATTGGATTTGTGAGACCCACCCATGTACAGCAAAGATCCTTACCAACCCTCTTGTCAGGACGAGACTGCATTCTTCATGCTCAGGCACATTCCTTCTCTCTCTCTCTCTCTCAAAATGTTGTGGAGTTTCATTTTGGATGGATGGTTGGTTTGATTGGCACGACCCTCATAAAGCTACACTGCAAAAAAATTTATCATCATTGAAACATTTGTTTTATATATGGGTAGGTTGTTACTTCACTTGTTATGTCACTTGTGGTGATAGTTTTGCATCTAATCTAGACCCTGCAGTTCAGATTTTGGGGTTTGTAAGAACTCTTTACACTTTTTTGCTCTTAATAGAATTTTCAATTTGCAAAAGTTATTGTTATTATTGGTGAGTTTCATTTTTACACTTGTTAAATTACTTATGACCAAAACTGAGATTTTATCCACAAAATGTGAAAAAAAAAGGGTGGCATTGCTTGTTATGCTTATCTATTTTGAATATGTGGGCAGATCGTAGAATTGTTTTGGTCATGTGTAGCAAACTTGTTTAAATGTGGGAGTTCAATCTGTATCTCTTGTCTCATTGTGTGGATATAATTTGCGCTAAAACCGTGTTTCATAGGGATATGAAACCTTTAACTAATTCTCCGCTCTATAGGAGTATGACAGGGTGATATCTGTCTTCCATGTAAGGATCCTCCCTCAGTTTGCTGATATCGTAGGACCACTCTTATGATTATTGACTGCTAGCTTATTGATAATCAATGGACACAAGATTTTTTTAAGAAATAAAATTTATAATGGTTTTTGTACAGTGGATCTTGTATCATTAATTAAAGAGGGATAGTGGCGTATTAGTGTTGCAATATAATCCATTAACTCAGTTATCCATGGTAGGTGCTTAAGCTTTCATGTTCCTGTTTTTGTTTGTTAGAGAACCATAATGTAGTGTCTCATTCCTATAATGCTTTTATATGTGAAGGAAAATTTTTCAGAGTTTTGTTTATTGTATATGGTATGGTCAGGTAACGCTGTTAATTTTCTAGTCTTCCAGACAGGATCAGGGAAGACATTAGCATATTTGCTAGTAATTTTGTCAGCAATAGATGTTCAGCAATCTGCTGTTCAAGCACTCGTAGTGGTGCCAAGTAGAGAACTTGGTATGCAAGTAAGCTCTATTCCTTTTGACAATTTTGTAATTGATGGCACCTGCACTACAATTATCTAGTGTTAGTGTTTACTCTTGCTATTATTTCTTGAAGGTCACGAAAGTTGCACGGATGTTGGCTACGAGGTCTATGGAATTTGGAATGGAGCAGAGGAGTTATACTGTCATGGCTCTTTTAGATGGAGGAATGTTGAAAAGGCATAAGATTTGGTTCAAGGTGCAATTCTCTAACCAATGCTAACTTTACAAGTACAAACTTGTAAATGATGCTAAAAAACATGTCCTGAGGTTGCTGCTTATGGCTGATGTTTCTCGTTGAATTTCCTAACATGCAGGTGTTAATATCTTCTGGTTATCTATTATTTAAGTATCTCGTTCTGTCTTTTATTTTGGACATTTGATGTCCTCTTAATTTGTTTGCACTATCACCTTGGGAAACGGTTTCATGGAGTAGCAACTATATCCGAAACCATGGAGCCTCACCACAAAAACCCCTTTATTTTGGTCGGTGAGGACCTAGAGGGCTCCAAAACCATGCTCTTGCTCTCGAAGATCAATCTCCTTATTGAGGAAATAAATAAAAGTGGCATTTGGACTCTAAAAATGCTTCATTTCAATTGTGATCCCAAAATCTGATCTGAACCATCTATTGCAATGGATGGAAGTTTCATCAGGTTTGGAGCTGCAAGTCCCTTTTTTCGATGAAGGAGAATGATTAGCAGATGTTTTCCAACATTTTTGGGTCCCCAGTATTGGAAGAGATGGAATTTGAGTTGCAGCTGCACTCGTTTATGGTGTAGCCGTGGTTGCACCATAAGCATTTACCTTAAGGTGTTTTATGGTACTCTTGCTACTTAAACAATACATATATCTTGTGTTGTAGGTCATGCCAATTATTGTCTTTAATATTTACTCTTTCAGGTAGAACACCAAACACATATATCTTGTGTTGTAGATATGCCAATTATTGTCTTTAATATTTACTCTTTCAGGCAGAACCCCCACAGATAGTTGTTGCAACAATAGACAGCTTATGCCAAATGATTGAGAAGCAAGATCTTAAGCTTGATTCGCTGAGAGTTCTAGTTATTGATGAGGTAATACTGGCCAAAGAAAATCTTCTTGTATTCTATAGATGAATGGATATTCATCTTTAATGTCTATATGAAAATAACATTACTGCTATACTGTTGCATATTTAGATGAAAATTTTCTTCTGCTCCTATTATTGTTGTTGAAATCTGAAGAGTTCCCATTTATTTTGTCTTGTATTTTATCCTACACAAGTCTATTTCCTCATTGTTATTGTTTAAGTTCATGGCTACCTTCTCAGTGCTGAGTGTACTGCAGCTTTTATGAATTAAAAAGCTATCTCCTAATTAATGTGGTTTGTCTCTACATGTTGTAATCTACAGTAATACAATGTTCTGAAACTAAGCATAATTGGAATAATAGACAATGATAATTGTCTGGAGTTCAGTTTGTTTTATCCAAAAAATTGTTATACTGGTCTCTTTTATAAAATTTTCCTCAGATTTTTTGCCTGTTTTGTTTTGGATCTTTCCGATAGGTTTTTTATTCTAATAACATTGGGTCAAAGATTTATGTAATCACCTCTCAGTAGATGGTATTTAATAATTATACAGGCTAATGGGATATTGCATCTCCTTAGGTTGATTTCTTATTCAATTCATCAAAACAAGTGCATTCTCTTCGGAAGCTTTTGACTTCATATTCAGCAGCTGATCGGCGTCAGACAATATTCTCGAGTGCATCTATTCCGCAGCATAAGCATTTCGTACATGACTGCATTCAGCAAAAATGGACCAAGGTTTGCAAGTAAATTATGCTTTATCCTTATTTGATAATTGCATGACATGTTTTTTGTTTTGGGCATTCTGTTTGTGCCTTGAGCAGCGTGATGTGGTTCACATCCATTTGCATCCAGTGGAGCCCATGCCTTCACGGCTTTGCCATATATTTGTGGTGAGGAAAATTGAATTTAAACTTTTGTTGCTTCCTTCATCCTAGTTTGAAATCTACAGGCTCACAAAATTGGTGGGACAATCTTGATCCTGCTTTTACCAGACAACAATAAGAAAACTTCAGCAATTCTTAGTATATCACACTTAATGCTATTTAACAAGTCTGCTCATTTGAAGCTTCAATAACCAAAGTAACTTAATGAGCTGAAAGTATAACAAACCAAGGAATGGGCTCAAGGCATAGGTGGTTAGGGTGGCGGGGTGCCACAAGATGATGTCTTGAATTGTACTTTTACCAAGTCCCAAGTCATTCAAAACAAATGATATTAATAACAACTATTTACCTTTGGTACTAGGTGGTCATAATTAGTAGTGACCATTGGATGTGAAATTGGGTGGCTGCATTTATTTCATTGATCAAGCTCAAAGTTTAAAAGAAATTTTCTCAAACTTTGTGATACATCCCAAGCTATCAGATTTCACATCGGATAGTTACAGGTAATTGTGACCTTTTTATATCAAAGGTACATAGTCTCATTGTATACAATCCCTAATAACAAGTGATTTAATTTGCCTCGTAAAATGTTGAGAATTCCATGTTGAGCTGTTGGTTGTCATTGTTTATTCACAGACTTGTAAAAAGGAAGAAAGACTTCAGACTTTGCTCTCCTTACTTCAGCAGGATATCCCGAAAACTGGAATCATTTTTGTAAATGAACAGGTAAATATGCATTATATTTATTCCTACTATTGTGAACTCAATGTCTGAAATAAAAGATCATTATGACTTTTTGGCTTTGCTACTTTGGTCTATATGTATAATTTAGTGTCAGTTTGGAGGTCCAATAAAAAACCTTCACAATGAAAAAAATTGAATTTTTTCATTCTCAATTGAGAAATGAAGCAGATTTTATTTGCTAGATATGGCTGTTTGGATGCTTTACACATGAAGATCATCAAAATGACAACAAACACATAAAATCAATACCCATTGCAAACACATGTAAAGAAAAACCAGTCCATGTTTAATTCATACTCTTCATAATATCAGTACTACATTTCAGGAAATATACTATATGTGAAATACATTACTAGCATAATACATTACCTGAGTAATACATTGCCTAAAAATAAATTATTGTTGTTTCGGTAGCATCCGGATATATAATGTGAAGTATGTTGCGACCGTTTGACTACATCTAGAAGAAATTTGGGAAGTATATTACTGTCTTTTTTACTTGAAAATATTGCATGAATTTTACCTATAATAATGTGATTTTTTTTTTTTTAAGTTCTTAATATTTTTTCTCTTTTAAGATAAAAATATCAGTTGAAATTAAACCAGAGTATTCAGGTACAAATCCCATAGGGTTGGCAACGGGTCAGGTTGGGTTTGGGTCCAATTGGACCCAAGCCTAGACCCGAAAAAAAAAAAAAGGGACCCGGACCTCTCCGGACTTGATTGGATCCAACCCCCAAAAAAATAAAAAACATAAAAAAATAAAAAAAATTAAATATTAATTATTGTTATTTATTTAAATATTAATTATTATTAAAATATTATATATTAAATATTATATAATAACACTATTTGGGTCAGGTCCGGGTTGGGTCCATATGGACCCAAACCTGGATCCGAATAGTTTTCGAGTCCAATATTTTGACCCAGACTTGACCCGCTGGGTCCAATTCTTGGCCCATACCTAGACCCAGGTCAGGTCCGGATGTCGGGTTCCGGGTTGGGTCCAAGTCTGCGTCCATTGCCGCCCCTACAATCCCAATCCACATTCTTCTTATAATCCAAGAACAAAACTGGGCATAAAGAATTGTCGATGAAACACAAAAGAACCCAATGTGTGTATGAGAGAGGAAGGATATTTTTAAGCGGACCGAGAGAGGAAGGGTGTTTTTAAGGGGACCTCAAGTGAATGCGGTGGAGTTTATAATTTAGGCGGGTCTGTGGGTATTCCTATTACCTGTTGCGCCATGTAATCGATTTCTTAGCCTTTGGATGTGTAATCAATTTCACGATTTTTGGAACAATATTAGGAGTTCCATTTTCATTTCCTGTATACTATATGCATTACCCAAACGCAAGAAATGACAAATTTCCTTGTAATCCATTATGTCGTAATGGTAATAGAGGTACCAAACAACCCCTTAGTAGAAGAGAGAGAGAGAGAGGAGGAGAACGAAGACGTTAGTTAGTACGAACCAACGTACAAACTAACTACTACGTAACTACGTACTTACGTGTCGTCGTCGTCTCTCTCTCTCTCTCTCTC
>NW_006497396.1:607535-629663 GCF_000471905.2 Amborella trichopoda
TCTCTCTCTCTCCTACTCTCAAACCCTTACCTAGTTACTTTCCCCCTAAGTCTCTCTTACTCTCTCTAACCTAACCCAACGTCTAAAATACTCTATGAAACTGCCTTTGTCGCTCTCTCTCTCTCTCTCACTTGAACCCTTCAGTGTCTTCCCCCCGAAGTCTTCCTCTCTCTCTTAAGAGTCTCCCTCTTTCTCTCTCTATAGCTCTCTCTGTATAAAAACTAACATATGCCTTCATTTTCTCAGAGCTGAAAGGGCACGAAAGTTAGAGAGAGAGAGATCCATTGCATAAGCAAGAGAGAAAACCCAATCACGTATAAGTAAGAAAGGCGCCTATTGCCCAAGTATTAGAGAGAGAGGATCCAATTGTACAGAAGTTAGAGAGAGAAAAAAAACCCTAAAGTTAGAGAGAGAATGAGGAGAGAGGCAAGACAACATGGGTTTGTGAGGAACTGCTTGGCAAATATCCGAAATTTGGCATTACAGATGCCCAGCCAGTCCGAAAAAGCATTGGAAAGCCCACAAACAAGTCAAGATTCCCCGGAAAGTGTGGCAAGGCGAGATGCACAGGGTGCCATGATCTCCTTGTTACAAAGTCGAAGGAGAGGATCAAGGGCGTCCGCCAACTCAAGGATGTAGAATGGAGGGTGGATCACCTGATGTGGCAGGTGGCAAGTGGCGGCCGGCAGGCAGTGGTTATGTCTGGCCCGAGCTGTTTGGAGGGATTTTGTGCTGAAAGGCTAGGGCAGGAGCAGGAGGGCCTGTTGTTTCAAGTAAACATTCTTTTAAGCCAAAAGAACCTTGAGTGCCACTCTGTTAAGCCACATATGCGCTTTTTAGGGATGCGCCTACGTACCAGTGCATATGCGGGCGCATAGTGCATAGCACATAACACCCGCATAGACTACCCAGGCTCATGGGCAAAAATAATGCCCACAGCATGGTTAGTGGGTAATTTTGGGGGAAAGGGTTTTCGGGGGAACACCCCCCCCCTTTGCACCCCCCAAACACAAAAAGCAGCCACGGTGGTGGCTATTTTATCATCATAAACAGTAAAAGTAAAAATTGGGCGAAATTTTTTTGTTCGAAATTGTCGGATTGCTTTGGATCTTGGTTGGGTTGTCAATTAGAATTAGCCTGGGCGTCGATTAGAAGAAGTTTAGGCATAGATTCGTCAACACATCGAGGATTTCATAGACCAAGAAGATACCAATTTTTTTTCAATATTTGGTAAGTTTTGATTTCCTAATACTTTTTCTTTTTGGGCGATGTCTGGCTTGAACTCTTCATAGACTTTAGTGGTTGTATATTTATTTGGAGTTTGCAACTTTAAAGTTTGCAATTGCAATTATAGGTTTTGGATGTTTATGATAATATGAATCCTCTACTGTCTTTTGTATAGTTACTCTCAAGTTTCTAATTTATACTTTCTAATGTCTTCTATCAAGGGATTCAGATTCTCCGACAGTTGATAATATGGAATTAGTGAATAAAAAAAAATTGAAAAACCAATTGTAGTGCTTTATGCAGCGAGGTACTGCGATCGAACGCCACTGGAACACCCTGATATGAGAAAGCCATTTCGGGTGCGGTAGATCAACAACTCGAATTACTAAACTCAATTTGTGGAATTTAAAAGGGCAAGTGAACCCGGAAACCTACTGTCACATAAATCAGTACTATATTTACTTCCATGCATTAACCTACTTTATAAGATTTTTTGAAAATTTTTTATATTTATTGACCGCATCAGGGTGATGTTCCTATATTTGGACCGCATTTTGCCGCAACGGCCCCTCAACTGCATTGGGTCTGCATCCCACATTTTAAAACATTGTTTAAAATCCAAAAAAAATCAAATTTGGGTATATCCAAAATGGCACTTTATATCCATAATGTGATTTGAAAAAATAAAAAATAAAAAGCCAAAGAAAATATCTGTAGTTTCACCTGGATATGTTTTATCTACTTTATCGGATCCAAGTCCTCATGTTCCTAGTCCTCATGTTACATAAAATTCACTTGAGTGTTACATCCCTTATTTCTAGATGCTCGTTGCAAAAACAAATTTTATTTGTGTTGGGCATCATAAAATCAATTAAAAAGATAGATCATCCCCATTATAGAATACATGTCCCCAGATTTGCATGTTTTATGAGTATTAAGCTTGTTGAAATGCAAATCTTTTCCATATCTCATGGAGTGATGGTCAAGGCATCTTATGTTAGGAACAAAATACTGTTTTGTTTCTACTATATTTGCTATATAAGATACCTTCTGATATGGCAAAACCTTTTTTTCCCATTTTATGGCCCTACATTAATTGTAGGAAATGTTTCTTTCCCTGTTATGCAGTCTCAGAAATCAATAATGGCCGGAAATCCACCGCCAGCCGCGTGGATCATGGAGTTTCTGAGAACTTCATCTACTGAATTCTCTGAAATCTTTCTCCTTGAGGAGGGCATGAGCATCAATGCACGGACTCTCTCACTATCTGTATGTATTACCAAAAATCACATGTTCTGTATATATAGACAATCTCTTTGCCAGGAACAGCACAAAGTTTCTCGTAGTGACAGTATATTTTATTTGCACAATTGTAATCATTTCTACAAGTTGAATGAACGATGATTTGGTCCTGCTGATTTGCAGGAAGCAAGACAAGGACGTTCTCTACTGGTTGCTACTGATTTAGCTAGCAGAGGTGTAGATCTCCCAGAGACTACCCACATTTACAATTTTGATCTTCCAAGAACTGCGATCGAGTATCTCCATAGGGCTGGTAGGACAGGCCGCCGCCCTTTTTCAGATGAGATGTGCACTGTCACTAACTTAATAGCACCGGAGGAGAGATTTGTGTTGCAAAGATATGAAAATGAGTTGATGTTTGAGTGTAAAGAGTTCGTACTCCATGGAGCACAAGAACCACGTTCTTGTTGACATATGATGGTTGAGTTCTTCAAGATGATTGCACTCTCAGATCGAATGTAGAAGCCTTCTGAAGATCTGTCCGCCTCTTTTACACCCACCTTGATTAATATTGCATTTAAATCCGCCACACAGATTAGCCCAGTTGTGAGAAGTGAGAAAGATGAAGCATCTGAAGACTCGAAAGGAAGTTTAAAGCCATCAAAGACGTGTCTCAGCTTTAACATGAACTCTGGGAGTTTATTTCATATGGAAAATCATAATATCTGTCAATGTATTTCTTGGCTTTGAGGAAAGTATTATTATCAAATCAGAGATGTTAGAATGATATTTCATGGTCCAGTGAGAATGGTTGTAACGTATCTATGAAATCTCCTAAATTTTTCAGGGAGACAGCCTTGTCCTTGGAAAACAAAGGCCATCTTGGTGATTGGGAAGCTCATTTTCCAAACATTAAGTTACATGATAAAAGTGCCATCAATGAAAGTTGAAATTTTCATCCTGTTTTTGGATAGGCAGAAAGATGTTGATCTACTTTGCAAATACATAGTTTTTTTGGTTTTTTTACTAAAATAGCCTTCACAATAGTGTTAAGACCGTTAAGACAGCACAGTAGACTTACTATCTTGATGGTCATGGGCGGTTTAATGTGTTGAGGCATCACGACACTTAAACAGCCGTGATGGTCATTGAGAGACATCATTGTACTTAAAAAGCCATGACGGTCGTTAAGAGTTCTTATGCCCCATGACCCCATGACGAAGCTATAATGGTTAAATTAAAACCGTAATGGCTTATTGACCATCATGGTTCTTTAAATGCCATGATGCTTCAAAGCTATATTTGATGTACAACCCAGCACTATCACGGTTTTCAATAGACCGTGATGCCTTTATGGTTCTAAGACTATCGTGGAAACTATTTCCGTCTAATCACCTAAAAAAAAGGTATGCATGGGGTTTTGAAAAGTTTGAGGTTTATTTTTAATAATCTAAAATTTAAAGTATATTTTTGATAATTTTTGTTTTTGCAAAGTTAATGAACATTTTGAGGGCTGTCTGTCAATATTTTTTTTTCAAATAGGAGTGTTAGTTAACAAAAGAATTCACCCGTGAATAGTGGAGGAAAGATCCCTGCTTTTCATTATGGATGTGGATTCAACAAGGTTGCAACCTTAAACAATCCAATTAAGGTGCACTTTTAAATTTTAACATAAATATAATTTTGGCATAAATTTTTTTTTTATGGCTTGAGAATGTATTTTCATCTTTAATTATAAAACTTTAAACTCTAAAAATAGTTCAAATCAAGTAGATCGATGAGCACATGAAAATCTTGAAAATCAACGGTCCAAATAATGTGTTGCAAAATACATTACTTTTTGGACTCAAAATCTTTTTTCTTTTCATATTCATATATCTTGATGTTGAGATGATCAATTAGAGGGTTTGCCAACATCAAAACAACTTTTTACGATGGATTTTTTAGGTGCACCTTTTATTCTACATTTTAAAGTTTCAACCTTATATAAACTTTTTCCTTTCATCATTAAACAGTGCTCAAAGTCGGAATTCTTTTACAAGTAGAAAGGAAAATATTTTACTTTGATAATTAATCGACCCAACTGCCCACATGATCACAGGTACAACCCATTCCAATACCCTTTTAACACCCGACTTTGTTTAATGTCACTCTTTAGGGGTTCACCTACACATCAACATGATTATATGACACAAAGTAGATGCGAGGAAAACCCTGCTGTAAAGCTGCAGCTTTATATGGTTGTTCTCCAAAAGTTTGCAAATTTATTATTTTCACATCAGATTATTATTATCATCGTAATCTGAGCTTAGCTTAACTACTTGGGGTTGGCTGGCTATTTCTATATGATTATGGATCTCAAACCAAAAAAGCAAAACGGAAAAAGAATAAAATAAAATTTCGAGTCTTAAAGTGGTCCATGTTTACTATATTTTTCTTGAACAATTTATTTGAAGTCTTTAGAAATGCACTTGATCTTTGGAGCTTCAATTTTTGTAATCAGGGCTAAAATGGATTTAGATACCATTATAAGGTTTATAGATACCAGATTTTTTTCGGTGGGGCTTTGAGGTGTAGGGGTGGCAATGGACCCGGACCCAACCCGGGACTCGAGGGGTAGACCCTATCTGGTCCGGGTATGGGTCCAAAAATTGGATCCCAGTGGGTCAAGTCCGGGTCCAATTCTTGGACCCAAACACTATTCGAGTCTGGGTCATGGTCAGGTAATATTTTTTGGATATATATAAATATAGCTAAACACACACGCACACACACACACATATATATATATATATATATATACATTTGGGTTAGGTCCGGGTCCCACACTATACTTTTGGGTCCAAGTCCAGGTCCAATGAATTCGGGTCCGGCTTGATGCCACCCCTATTGAGGTGTAGCCTAAAGTTGCAGCCGTATTCACCCTTTGGTAAAACCAACGCTCAAGCCATCATTCAAACTTTCCAATGCAAAAGGCCTAGATCATTTTGTTACCTAGATAAGTTTCTCAAGCACTAATGTGTCTTTAAAAAATAATAATCTCATAATTAGGGCGTGCTCCCAAAATTAATAGAGTTCTTGGGCAGTTGAAAGCTTTAGGTGCATTTGGGGTGGGGCTCATCCTATCTTGGCTTGGTGAGCCAAAAGGACAGCAAACACAATGGTGGCCCACCCTCCCCCACCCAAAACAAAAATAAAAGGGAAAAAAAATATCCAAAAAAAAAGAAAAAGAAAACACACACACATATGCACAAAAAGGGGAACAAAACAACTGTTGTAGCAATTAATTAAAGTTATTATCGAGTGATCATCTTTCGAAATTGATGAAGCGGTGACAATAAAAACTAATTGATGTGATTAAGTTAATCCATCTAACCCAAAAAATGGGATAAATGCTCAAGTGGTGAAATTGGCGATTGTGTGTGTGTGATTATTAGAAGTAACTAATTGATGTAGTCAAGGTAATTAATGGTTAATGTGATAGATCTACTTAAATGTTCACAATTTTTTGGGGTTCCAAATTCCACATTGAGAGGTGGAAAATGGATATACAGGCATCACACTATTCACTATTTTTTGTCACCTGAATGAATTTTCTTGATAAGGTTTTGAGGTTTGCTTGTATAAACCTCGATCTTTTCTTTTTGTAGGGTAAGAAATTACAAATCAAAGTCATTTGACAACCCTCTCATAGGAAACAATTGCTACATCATATAAAAGCAAAGGGAGTAAAGAAAAACTGGGGAGGAGCTCTCCACACTCTAGCCTTCGATAATGTGACTACTTTTGGCTAAGTATTTTGCCGCTATGTTTAGAGCATATTATTTGACCAACATTCGTATAGCCGACCCCAATTAGTTGGAAAAAAGCTTTGATCATCAAAGCTCATGACGACCTCCACATGAGCCTAAAACGACCTCGACATGAGAGTCACTCTCAATCTGCAACCTCAGGCTTACCAAAACTTCATCCAAACGAGGCTTCTAGACCATTATCAACATGGCCTTGAGCCACGAGTGGAGTAACCGAATGAGTAAGGCGACGACCATTCCACTACCACTTGTAATTTGAGAAATATATCTTCTTTTGAGAAAGCATACTATTCAATAATTCGGGTCCAAACTAATAAGGCCAAAATTGAAAACACACCAAGATGGGTGGCCACTGCAATAGGATTGCATATTTTTTGTTTTTTTTTTTTTGGGTAATTTAGCGGGGAAGACGGACCCTTTTCTATTTTTTTATATAAATTAGGGAGTTAGCACATAGGTTAGGGAGTTAGCTTTTTTTTCTATGGCACGAGGATTGCATATTGGATAGCAATGGACATGTTTGTCAAGATGCATATGTAATGAAAAAGTAAAAATAAGACATGTAGTTTCCATTTGCGGCCACAACAACAATAGATCCCAAAAATAAAAATTAGGTTTAAGTCACTATCTACATTGACATATAACCCAATCAAGAACCCCACATCGACTAAAGCTTTTCAAATCTTCACTTGTGGTCACTGTTAAATTCAGAAGAAACAGAGCTACCAACTATAAACTATATTAAGTACTGTCCATCGATCGTGTGTACTTGTGTGGTGCTCCTGCAGGAGCAGATTGTACATTGGCTCTTTCAAGCGAAAAACCCACTGGGGAAATTTTCTGATCTGGAAATTTGGGATCTAACTTATATTAATTATCATTGCTTCAAGAAAAAAGAGATTTTGAGTTATTGTACAAACCAACGGTAAATTGGCCAATCCTAGGGTTGAGATTTTTTTTTTTTTTGGGGTACTTGATGGTCTATAGAGTGCATAAAATTATTTATTATTTTATTATTTTTAAGTTGGTAGTTTTGAGGGGTTTCATCCCTTAATTTTTTAACCCCTAGATATCTTGGGTCGATAACCTAAAAAAATAGTAAAATTGTAGAATATATCACACATAGAATTAGAGCTGGGTGGACAAAGTGGAGATGTGCAATCGGAGTTTTATGTGATCACCGCATACTAATGAAGCTGAAGGGGAAATTCTATAAAATAACAGTGAGACTAGCTTTGTTTTATGGGGCAAAATGCTGGGCGGTCAACAAGCAACATACCCATAAGATGAATGTAGCCAAAATAAAGATGTTGAGATGAATGAGTGACAAGACAATAAGTGATAGAATTCAAAATGACTACATTCACAATAACTTAGGTGTGGCTCCAATAGACGATAAGATGAGATAGTAGATTTAAGTGGGCCGGTCATGTGTAATGCAAACCCACTAAAATACCTATCAAGAAGTGTGAATTGATTTAAGTAGACAAAGGGTATGTTCAAAAAGACATAATTTGAAGTAGTGAGAAAATATATGGGGACTTATAGCCTCACTGAGGGTATGGCCCTCGAAAGAGCAAAATGATTAGGCGACCTAAATAGTTGAAAAAATGCTTTGATGATGATGATATTTTGAGG
The DNA here is from genome assembly GCF_000471905.2 of Amborella trichopoda. Next base: position 615,455 of record NW_006497396.1, read on the forward strand.
TCTGAAAAACACTATCAGGCTTCTAACTAGTATTTGTACTTAAAAAAAGTTTACATTAGATGTAAAATTTTATAATATAAAGTAAGGTGTACCTTAAGCACTTATCGAAAAAGGTTGCTTTGATTTAGAAAAGCTCTCAAATTGATTATCTTGACATTTACAGAAAAAATAAAAAGATTTCTAATCCTAAAAATATTGCATCTTATAACACATTATCTAGGCCGTACATTTTTAAGGTTTTCAAGTATTCATAAGTATACTTGATTTGTAGCATTTATTGAAATTCTAAATTTCATAATTAATGATGAAAATAAAATTTCAAATCTGCAGATCAAGTTTAGAGTGAGGCCTTACTTGGATTGTTTTAAAGTTTGACACCTTATACAAAGCCAGCCCTTACTATTTGCTTCAAGCACAAATATAATATCAGATAATTGATGTGGACTATAAAACGTCACTAGTCCAATACATTGTACTCATAGAAGTGCACATCGGACGGTGATGAAAGAGCATGGGACCACAGCAAGACGACAAGACGGCCGCAACATGACACGACTCCTCGCGGTTCTCTCTCTGTCTCATCCACCAACCATCCACAAGTGGCTTGAAACCAGTGACAAGTGGATACGTCATAGTACAATTTATTCTCTCCGTTTTGTTTTGTATTTTTTTTTTTTTAATGAAATTATTATAAGTCCAAATTTTATAAAAACAAAATAAAACTTCATCTCAAATCTTTGTCTGAAAAGCATTGTCAGTAGTAGAAATCTCCACGATGGATTTAAATCAATTTTCAACATTGATAATAAATTTTGAAACTAAAAAAATGATACAAATCTTACAGGTGTATAAACATTTAATTTTAAATGAATTGAATGGTTTAGATAATTTATTACAATATACATGTTTTTTGGAATTAAAATCTTTTTTTTTTTTCAACGGATGTAAAAGTTTTCCAATACGTGAAAGAAAAAGTCTACTTAGAGCCAGCCAGAGCTCTAAACAATCAAATTAAGGCCCACATCAAAAATTTCACTTGAAGAGGTTTGTTTTGATACCCAAATATCTTCAAATTGATCATCTCGACATCTAGAAGCATGGACATACGAAAAAATGAATTCAAGTTTTGAAAATAGTGTATCTTGTATCGCATTTTTTAACTGTCAATTTTCAAGTTTTTTTTAGATCGACTCGATCTACACTACTTTTATAGTTTTAAATTTTATAATTACATATAATAATATATTTTAATACTATCTTAAAGATTTTCATTGTTGAAACCATTTTTCTCAACACTATTTGTAGGTAGGTTATAATTTGATTATTTAGAGCAAAGGCTCTATACAAGCCGCACCCATATTTGAATTTTTTTTTTTTTTTTTTTTATAAATTATGAGATGAGGCTCTATTTATTTTAATAAAATTGCAGCTCTATCAAACCATTTTTCTTTTATTTTATAGCTGTTTCTTGTGCCTACATTGCAGCTGTCTCTTTTCCTCATCAAATTATTTGCAAACTGCTACACATTCTCTATCCAATCTCTCTCCAACAAATTAGCACTCTGACACTCTTTTATGTATTTTTTACTGACCTTTTTCCTCTCTTTCTCACAGACATCTCTACTTATTTTTCCTTTGCCATTGCGACTCTCTCATCTCTTTTTCCTTACTGCAAAACTACGACACTCCCACCGCTCTCTTTTTAAATAAATTTCACTTTAGTTCACGTGAAAATATTTGTATATGAAAAATTTATCTCATATGATTAGATGTAAAAATATTTTTACGCTACATTCTAAAAATTAAAAATATTTTCATGTGAAAAATTTCTTATATACAATTATACGTGAAAATATTTTCACGCTACATTCTAAAAATTAAAAATATTTTTACGTAAAAAATTACTTCCATATGATTAGATGTGAAAATATTTTCACGCTAAATACTTTAAAATAATACGACTCTAAACACTCGAATCTCTCTCTAAAGAAACAACTAACACTCCAATCTTCTCTTGTATAGATTTTAACTAACGCTCCTTTTCCTATTCAATCTCTCTCTCGTGTCCACTTATCCTCCTGCATATTGTTTGCAAATTGCCTCTCTCTCTCTCTCTCTCTCTCTCTCTCTCTCTCTCTCTCTATAGAATCTAGCGTTAAAACAACGGTTAAAAACCGATAATAACGAGAAAAAAGATTATTTATTCCTTGTTCGTATCCGAACTTAAAAATTACTTTCGCGGGCCTGTAAATCCCTCTTTCCACGAAGCTTCCTCTCTTCTCCGTACCCCTTACCTCCTCTCTCTAATAAATCTCCGCAAGAAACCCTTCAATTTTCGTTCTGGACAAACCTTTCTTCTTTCTCTGCAAACACAACTCTCTTTCTCTCTCTAAATTCCCTTGAATCTCTCTCTCTTGAAGGCACTGTGCATTTATTGAATGTGATCGTACTATCTGCGACTCATCGGGCCATTAGATCGTTATTCATTCGCCTGTGTACAGTTTCAGAGTGCTAAATGTGTAGGAAAACCCTTCCCCTCTCTCTCTGAGATTTATTTTACTTTCATTTATGGAAATAACGACAAAATATCTCAATTTATGTTGTGTGTATTGTTTTTTTGTTTTTTGTTTGGTTGATTGCTTTCTTCTCTGTAGATGTAGGACGTACTACTATGGTTACCAGTTGGAATCTTGGCTTCTGGTTTGTTAACTTGTGTATTGATTTGTATTTTGTATTGTAACTTTTCCTATTTTCAGATGTGTGGTTCGCTGCTTCTAGTGCTTCTCTCTGCATTTTTATGCTCGTTTTGTAGAGATTTAAGGCATTTTACGTCGGTTGTCCTGGGGACTGGATTCTGTTTCTCTTACCTTCTGTACGTTTTTTCTTTTGAAGTGTTTATATGCTATGTTTTTTTATTTATTTTTCCTATTTTTAGGTTAATGTTTTATTATTGTTCGATTGGATTGAACTCACTTGGGATTGATTTTCTCTGCTATATTTTATTTGCTGCACATTTAAGGCATGCAATTCTACATTTTGCTTGTTTATCTTTCTGAGTTTAAAAGACGGATTATTCTGTATTTAACAAATCTTATGTTTTCTAGCGTGTTTTTCAGCTGGAGTGCATTGTCACATAATAATTTTCTCAATGATTGTTTGTTCCATAGCGGAATATATTGGGAGGTTCTAATTAGGAAAAGCTTGAAATTTTGTTTATAAAATATGAGAAATTATGAAAAAGGAAAGGAATGAGAAGATACTTCGTAAAATAGAACACATGGTTGTTAGGGATTCTAGCAAAAAATGAAATTTCTATGTAACATCTCATTGCTTACAGTAAAGAAAAAGAAGTGGTGAATTCATTGCCCTGATATTTTGGGGAATACCTAGGGTCTGAATAGTTCTGTCTCAACTATAAAAACTACAAGTCTGTAACAGTTGGTCAAACTACAAGTCACTAGTTTGATGCTTTGATTGTTCAGGTTTCCGCTCAAAAGAACAAGAGTTTGATAATGGAGACACCACTTCCTATTGCAATTATCCATTTGATATTCCCTTGTAGGATGGCTATTGGACATAGTTTCCCATCTTTTGTAGATACCCGCTTATTGTTTATGAAATTTGTCTGCGACTTATTTGTTCAGAACACAGGTTGAACAAGGAATTGAAATGCAAAAAAGCTGTAAGAAATTGCTAAAGTTTCGGTTTACCGTGTCTTTGCATTTGCGATGTCCATGTTCTTGTTTTTTTTAAAAAGGAAATATGTTAAATATTTCCAAGTTCCCTTTTTTGGCCTGATTTTGGGTCTTAACCTGATTGAAAACTCCCAAGTAATGAGGTTTCATGCAATCAAGAAATTGTCATATGACAATGTGTACCATTTGACCTTGTCATGTCTTGCTTCAATTCAACTCTTATCAATTTTCAATACTTTTCTATGTTAGAATCTCGAGAAATCACAATTAATCGCCGGGGGGTTATTTGGTCCGTTAATGTGTATTTCCCTATCGAGTCAAACTTTATGTGCATAATTTGATGTTCAATTCATAAAATCTATCTCACAATTGGTTATATGCTGTGCAATTGAGTCTGACTTGGAAACGTTGGTGTGGGCTTGCTTGCAGTGCTCTATCAGGTGTGTGCAAGTTGAGATAGAGCTTGCTGTCATCCTGTAGCAAATGTCTAAGATTAATGACAAGGCCCATAAAATGCTCACGCCCCATCCTCAAGTTGAAGTGAGTTGATTCCACAACAGTGTTTTAAAACAAGGAGTCGGGTTGGGACTCGCTAGGATCCCGAGCCTGAGTCAAGTGGCTAGACTTGGCTGAGATTGTAAGAGACTTGGCCAAGTCCCAAGATAATAACAATAAAATCTTGGGAACCTGCGAGACACAGCTGATTCCCATGGTAGTTGTTCTGAAATCGGCAGTCTCTCAAGTCCAAGTAACTAGGATGAGTTTGAGTCAGACTCGCCAAGTTTCTGAATGCTGTTCTGCAAAAGCCTGTGGATTTTCCAAAATGGGAATCTTTGATTTTGCTTATAGCACGCATCTCTTATGACTTGTTCATGTTTAATGTTCACTGCTTTCTTTGTTTTCTTTGCAATTCTAATATGGATGCTTTGATTTTTAGATGGGATCGATAGATGATAGACAAGACTGTGACAGTGAGGAGGAGATCCTTGTCATTTCATCACCCGTCATAAGAAAGTCACATGGTTCCGAGGCATCTTCTAACGGTCCATTTCCAATCTTTTCCCATACATGGATCTCAAAGCGATCACGAAATAGAGTATTCACGAGCATTTACATTGTTCTCATTAAAGCGAAAATCAACTTGCTACTACCTTGTGGCCCCCTTGCGATTCTCCTGCATTATCTCACAGGAAAGCATGTACGCTTTGTCACTTTCCATTATACTTGTATTTACTTTTTTGAAGCTTTCTTACATTTATGAAATTTAGTTTTCTGCACTTCATTAAGAAAAGTGATAATCTTTGTCTAATGTAACTTTTGTCCAGTGGGTCTCTTGCTTGGTTTGCCCTTTTAGTTGTTGCTCTTCTGAAATAAGGTTATCCATGTTGCAGGGATGGGTCTTCTTCTTCAGCTCGTTGGGCATAACACCTTTGGCTGAACGGTTAGGTTATGCAACAGAGTAAGGACTACCTTAAGAAGCGAATGCTGTGATTATCTTTTCAGTTATCTCATTGATGTAACAATTGTTAAAGTGCTCTTATTTTATTTATTGTTTTTGTCCTGTAGGCAGCTCGCGTTCTACACTGGACCTACAGGTATGGTGAAATTTTTATGCATGTTAATGGAACCCTGCTGCTTGTGGTAATTTCTTATCACCATGATATGCATGTATTACTTTTCTTGTGTTGCTCAAGGCGTTTGCAGTTTTAAGGGCACCCTTTTTTATGTTTTATTTAGTAGTTGGAATGCACTTATTGTTGAAATGACATCAATTACGATGTGTAAACCTATATAATCATTTCTTTTACCACTGCATATTCGCTGGAATGTCTTCAATAATTATGTTGATGTCAAATATATGATTAAAAAAATAGTAATGTGGATGCCAAAGATAAGCTTTGGGGTGATCATCAACAATTTCCAAAAAAAAAAAAAACGGAGCTTTGGGGAGCTATAATTTTCCTATTTTCTGTACACTCAGCTTATCCTATTTCTTATTAGGCAGGTTGAAATGAAGATTAATTTACACAGATGTTGATAATCTGCTGTCACTGGGGCTTTCAGTGGCAATTAGAAATTCAGAACTTTCTTATTCTATCCAATTAGTGTAGTGTTTCTATATGGTTTTGCGATTATGTTATGAACAGAGCTGTTTCAGCTAATCTAATGTGAAAAGTAGGCTTATTATCTTCTCTATTTGAAGATAATAATCAAGCGATTTTTTAATCTTCCAATTAATGTATAATCAACCGATTTTTTTTCTTAATAATAATTTTTGTAGCGGGCAGATCTGAGTAGGAGATTAGGCGATTGAGTCTTTCTTTCATTGCTTCATTGTTTAGTTTCGACTGTGAGGTTGGCTTTTAACAGCAAGAGCTTTGCAACTGAGAACCAATCCTTACACTGTCAATCACCTGGAACTTGATCGCTCGACCACCAAACTAGGGCCTAACCTGTTCCTTTACTATGGCAGGATAGTGTGATCCTTCACATGCATAGGTAACTTCCCTCCCCCCCCCCCCCCCCGCCCCGCCTTGTCTGCCATAACCATCACTTGTCAATTGGTCACATTATATTTAGTTTGCACCAAAATCTCTATCTATCTGCAAAGCCACCCCTCCCCCCCCTACCCTACACCTCACCCTATCAAAAACAACACACACACACATCATCATTCTTCAGATCTAATTACCTAAAAAGGAGAATCTTAAGTTAACAACTATCTTTGAGATCTCATTCTCGAAAAGCTTTTGGCTTGCACTCATTAATGATATGGACTTCGTTGCGCACAAAGGGGAGCAAGTCAACCTCATCTTCAAATGGCTGCAGTAAAAGAAAGAATCTTACAATCTAAGAAATAAATGAACTAGATCGGTAATTAAAAAGAATATTAGCATCTCCTTCCTAACATAGGAGAATAATTTTTCCTTAAATCAAGAAGCTATTTTGACACCTATCAATGGTTGGATGCCTTTGATACCTCATTGTGGCTGCCTCCCACCTCAATGCTTTGTAATCCAACAACAATCTCCCACTTCTTCCTGGTCCTTAAATGCTTCAAGGCTCCAAAACTCTTTAGTTTCTTACATATTAAATTCCAAGCCTGTGCAACAGGAGAATCCAAAGATGATTGCCTGGTTGAGCGCATGTCGTTATGAAACCTTTTGAGCAAGGCTGTGCATTAATGTTTGGAAAATCTTGACTACAAATCTGGCATCTGATAGTCTCTTTGAGGAGGGGTCAGAATCCATCACTCAAATCGATGACATTGTGTTGGTGGTTGATGCTCCCTCCATTTTACCTCCCTTTACCCTTTTAGTAATAGCGGAGTCATGTAAAATGCAGCTAGCTAAGAACCGCATTTACATTTTCCTTGGAAAAGTGTCCCCCTTTCTTTCCAACTCTATTGTACGGCACACAATCAAGCAGTGCCGCTAATCCATTACTTTCCTTAACTTATGCTGCTCTAAAAAAAAAGCCTCAGTCTATCAATTCCATTATTTAGTACTCAAGGTGAATAGATGAAATGCCTATCTGTGATCTTTGAAATTTTTGAAGTACCACTTAGCCATTCCACTCGTTGATGTGGAGGGTTTTTTTTCAAGATATTATGGATCTCTTGTTTGTACATCCACCTTCTTAAAAACCCATCCTTAATAGCATTTAGATTTAGTGAGAAGGATAAGCCACCTTTGAATCCTCCTTGATGATTTAATTGGGCCCATGGTTAAGAAGCACGGGCTTCATGAAAATTTCACCCTTTTATAAAAGTAAGAATCCTCACCCATTGTGTTGCTTCACGGTGATGATGGGGAGCATAAAACTCAGAAACTACCAACATAACAGATCTATTCAAAATAATGGCCACTGTGCAACAGATTTGAGTTTGTTAATTAATATGAGGGAAAACAGAAAAACAATCATTATCTTCAACTGCTGTCATTATTATGACTATAATGGTGTTTTTAACAAATAAATAATGGGTTTTTGAGCATATAAAACAATATAAAAATATTGCATCTACAAATTTTTCCGCTTGTCCCATTGGAATCTGATTTTTCCTTTTATTCCTTGCTTTCTCAATTTTCCCTATGTAATAACTCATTCATAATGGACCATTTCATCATTAGGTAATGTAATGGACCTTCCCATCCTTGCCATGTATTCCATTTTTGAATTGTGATCCACACAGCAATCTTATATCTAGAATTTAGTGATGCTTATGTGAAAACCACCAGAAACAAATGTGCATTCCTCTGACAATGTGGCACTGCCTCAGGGAACTGACAAAGGTATGGCATATAATATGTTGTATGTTTTTATCAATGTCGAATGCAAACATTTGTCCAGTATATGTGCTATAATATTTGTCTGGAAATGTGCCAAATGGGATGCTCCTACCAATATCTATGTCCTGGGTTTGCCAAGTCATTTCCCTACTTCCCAATGCCCATATACTTATTTGTAACTTGGCATCACAGCTTAGGCATCTTCATATACAAATTGATGGCAATAGAATTATGCCTTATCTGGATGCCACCCAAAAACACATTTTCTTGCTGTTGGGGTGGCTTTTCAGGTGACCACCACCACATGTTTTAATTACTTATCTGGATCCACTTCACCCCTGTTTAACTGTGCACACACATAAAAGTGCTCCTGCTTCGTGCATTGGAGAAAAAACAGCATACCAGTTTTAATCCAAAACATTAAATGTTGCATTTTCATGGGGCTCAATATGGATATGGACAAGAACACATGAAGCAGTTTAACAAGGTTAACGCTCTTGTTCAGACTTTAACCATAGAAGAACACATTTCATCAAGTATCCAAACTGGTTAAGACCCGGCTTCCATATTTATCAGGTTGCTGAACAGGTACATCATAAAATTTCTGACAGAAAATTTGTTGGGGTTCCATTTGGCTTATGGCTTGTCTTGGTAAACTCCCTTTCCCTGCTTCCATTGAAAGAAGAAGGATCTTTAAGCCTTGCAATCTCACCTAAGCAAGGACACTCCAAATTGCCCCCTAATGCTTTCTATCAAAAGCAATTGGCCGCCTTATAACTTTGATGTGTATGGCTGACCTGAATGAACCAAGTATGCTTAAGACAAAATAGTTGGCCTTAGTCCCTCCCATGTTGTGGATAAAATTCTTGAACTACTAATCCATACGCTCGGCCATGATGCCTTGGTTTTTACCCTTTCCAAGTTTCGTCCTTGAGGATAACTGGCCTATAAATGCAGCACTGTTTCTAGTTATACATTCTCCGAGTCTATATTTGTTTTTCTTTTATTGGTTTGATCTTGCTTCTCATGCTTGTAATAAGCTTCCTTCACGCACATTAGCTCTTATGCTTAGTTCCATTTGTAGTTTATTTAATATTTTCTTCTCACGTCACTTTTACATTATTACCAAGCTTCTCGTTGTGTTTGTCCAAGTTCCCAATGTGTTTTTTGTGGATTTAGTTTTATTTTCTTGGTGATTTTGAATGGCAACATGTTTTCCATGCATTGTTTTACGACGTTATAATGGTTTTGCCCTTAAGGATTTCTTGTAGTTTATTTGAAGTTTCTCTTTCCTAGTTCATGTTCTGTTTTTATAATCTATCTTCCAAATTCATTTCTAAAATTGTTTTCTACTCTTGCTAGATATTTTTGCTATGATTAGTTCAATTGTTATTGTGTAGTTATGTTGCGAATTATTTATTGATTTGGCTCTCTTTTATTTATTCTATTGGGACACCAATTAACACATCTTTACCTGCAGTTGGGGGACTGCTGAATGCAACATTTGGAAATGCGACAGAAATGATAATTTCAATTTATGCTCTGAAGCAAGGGATGATACGTGTTGTTCAGCAATCGTTGCTTGGTTCTATTTTGTCTAATATGTTATTAGTGCTTGGATGCGCTTTTTTATCGGGAGGTCTCGTTTTCTGTAATAAAGATCAGGTCTTTAACAAGGTATATTTTTCCCTGCGTGGTGACATGAGAAAGGCACTTACATGATGCATGTGGCTTGTGATTTATGATGCTATTTGGAGTGACATTCTTTATCTTACAGGCAGCTGCTGTTGTGAACTCTGGATTGTTATTGATGGCTGTCATGGGTATATTGTTTCCAGCTGTTCTTCATTTTACACACACTGAGGTGCATTTTGGGAAATCCGAGTTGGCTCTTTCAAGGTTTAGCAGCTGCATTATGCTATTTGCATATGTTAGCTACCTTTATTTTCAGCTGAAGAGCCATCAAAATCTGCCTAATTCTGTAAATGAGGTTGGTTTCCCTCTTTGCTTTGGAGCTTTGCATGTAATATTGGCTCTACAGGCTGCATTTTTAACTGATTCTAATTGGCCCTAATATCATCTGAATGAAGAATCTCACTGTTCATGAATGTAATTGTTTTTTGTTTTGTGCGACCATATTGTGGCCTGCTTTCTTTGTTTTTTTTCCCTTCTTATTTTTGTTTGATTATGTATGTTTCAGTTTTCACTGCACCAGAAGTATTATGCTTTGAAGCATCCTTGCTTGTAACAGTTTTACATTAACTGTCTGTCATGCTTGTGAGTGTGGCTTTGCAGAAGGTTCGTATCCCTTGGGGGTAAGGCCACAGTCTCACCTTAGGAACTTGATCCCGCGGTTCCTTTAAGGGATCTAAGAAGGAGCTGGGTTTAGAGAAATAGGGATCTCTCTCCTTATAAAATGGAATCTCAGTCTACATGCTTGTAGGATCCCTCTAAGGAGATGAGCTATACTATTAATTGAGTTATTGCTGTTGTCCTTAGTATTATAAATTTATTTCTTTAGCATATGTTAACTGTGGTGCATATCAAATCGTGGTATACTAGAATATGGTATTAAAAAGCTACAGCTTACTATCATTGGAAGTTTAATTATGATATTATTAAAATATATTATTGTAATCAATTGGAGTACTATAACTATGGCATTGGTAAAAAGCTAAGGTGTATGGTACTGGATCGAGCGGGCATTGGCTCGATCCTAATTTGATCACGTAATATCTATTGATCTCATTTTATGTATAGTTGAGCTTGTATCTCTCCTAGTCAAAACTTCAATCCCAGTAACATGGGATCTCGCTCCCATGTATCCTAGGATCTAGCTCCTTACTTTTTTAATGTACTGACGCTATTCCAACCCCAGGGAGCTTCCACCCCATGGCGATTTGGCATTCCCCAAACCAATCCCACTCTCGGACCTGCTCTTGCCTCCAACAACTATGGTCCTAAACGAATGAGTCTGCCAAATTCATTAATCCTCTTCTATTTATCCCAAATGAAAACATTGAAAACATGGGCATTTTGTTAAAGAACCCTAAATAATTGCTTTTTTGTTTAGACACTTCGATCCATTCCGTACTTGTTTTAGACTGGTTGGAGGGGCACTTTCCAATTTTGCACTCCTAATTAAAACATGCCATTCTAAAAAATATCTATCACAAGATATCAGCATTTGACTTACCAATACCTTCTTTTCTTTTAAGCCACTTGAGATTCTCAAATACTAATATTGTTCTTTTCTTCATAACACCAATATCTCATGGCTTGTGAAATATCAATGTTCTAGAAAACTAATATTTTGGGTTAGAAAACTAATATTTTGGGTAAGTATTTTAAAATAAAAAGAACCTTTTAATGGAAGATCAAAATGGAAAAGCACCAACACGGCTAAAATAAATCAGAGGGTGACACTAAAATTCAAGTATGCTAAGAGTGATTTGATAAAAAGCCCTTATGAGAGAGTCTGCATTTACCTTCTCGTACATTCCCGTAAAAAAAAGATCAAAACCTGCAACAACTGATTGTGCATCGTATAAAGGACCAATCCATATCTCTATTAGCTCCTTGCGATTATATAGGATTAAGTTACAATATGACTATGCATAGTGTTTGTTCCATAGTTGTTGGGATCAAGAGCGGGAAGGTATCGGGAGCGATGGGAACATGAAATGTTAAAAGATCCCTATGGTTGGGAATGTCGTCTGTACCTTGCATATGTTAGGGATCGAGATTCCAACTTGTTGGGGATCTTGATCCCAACGTTTTAGGGATCTTGTTACCAACCTTAAACTGTATGATAATCTAGGATTGTGTATACTCTTTAAAGTAGGGATCTTATTTTTTATAGCAAACAATAATTGTTTTGCTAATTGGCTATAAACAAAGAAAATCATCAGTTTGGTTGTTGTATTGGTCTTTAAGGTTAGGATTGTGATCCCTAATAGCAAGAATCAGGATCCCTATGAGTGGAGTTCGAGAGCCCAAAATTTAAAAATCCAGATCCCTTAGAGATGCGTTCTGCGAGCGACATAATCGAGATCCTAGAAGGGATCGCCTACCAAATTAGGAGATCCTAGGACAATGCTGAGGACATGGGAGATTTCATTTGGTGTCTTATGTAATACCTAAGACAACCAAGAATCTATGCGGGGTGTTGTGGGACTAATGTTCACTATACCTGTGCTTTAGTGGGTTAAAGGTCTAGAAAACCATAGTTCAAGTTGATGCAATGGTTAATTATATTCAATGTTAAAAAATATGGCCGTCCTCCTAGGTGGCCTAGAGGCCAAAATGCCTAGGCGCCTCTTAGGCGGGCTTCCTAGGCGTCAGGCGCTTAACACCTGCCTAGGTGCCTCGACGCACTTGGGCAAGGGTGGAAATAGGCCCTTGGCATGGGGCATTTTTTACAATGATGGCCACGACATTTTTAGCAACTCCAACCAAACCCCCCTCCCCCCACCCCAAAACAAAAAAAGGGGAAATAAGAAGGGGGGGGGGGAGGGTCGAATGCCCCCAAAACCCACTGTGTGTTTTAGAGAGTAAAAACACTAAAAAATCTAAGATTTTTTTATTTCTATCTAAGTTTAATAAAATTTCAATATTTTTGATTTCTTGCAAAATTAAAAGATATACTTCTCTCTAGCAGTCACTCATCCTCTCATCACCATTTGATCGAATCTAAACGTTGGCTTCACATGTTAGTGTTTTGAATTTTATATATTTTTCATAAATTGGATTGAGCTCAAATTCTAGGCGTGTATACTTCTCACTCAAATGCACCTATAAAAAATAAAAAATTAAATTTCTAAAAATTAAAATGACCATAAAACCCCTAATTATTTTGGGGGTATTGTGATCATTTTATTTATGAGAAATATTTCTTATAGGTGTGCCTAGGTATCATACATGCCAAAATTTTAGCCAATTCCAATTTGTAAAAGAAAAATGTAATTAAAATACTCACATGTGCTCTCAACTAACTCCTTGTTTGGCCCAGTGCTAGTCCCAATCCCAGGTAAAGGAGGAGGGTTGTGTTAGGTAGACAGCCAGTGTAAAACTTTGCTGTGACTTTCAATGAATCATGAATCTGCGTTATCTGCTCGTGCTAGAGCGTTCCCTGTAAACAACTTATGGTCTCACTAAGGGTATAGCCCTTGAAAGAGCAGAATGGCGGAACGTAAATTTGTGTAGCTGACCCCAAAAAGCTGGGATAAGGCTCTGATGATGATGACATGTGCTCTCAATAGTTCGATCAAGATAGGACGGTAAAGAAGGGAGGAGAAAATACTGTAGAAAAATTCTCCAAGGCGATTTGAAGGTTCTTCCATTCTATAATACATATTTGGGTATGAGATAGCAATGAGCAATGGGAAGCAATTGGTTAAAATTAAAGGATGTTAGAGAAGAGGGAAAAAAAGAATGGGAAAATATTGACACAATGTTATCAAGATAAGAAGGATGACCGAACCGGTATGGACAATGGCTGCTATCAAGACCGAAAGGATGACCCAATTGGCAAGGACACTAATCGTGTTAGACAGGTTGGATAGGACTGGTTCACTGGTCAAATCGCTCACACCATCATCATCCGAGCCTTATCCCAGCTATTTAGGTAACTTGGATCCAGATTTATAATAAGGATATGGCAAAAGTTTTCCACTGGCTGCCAACCTAACACAACCCTCCTCCTTTCTCATCTAGGCTTGGGACTAGCAGTGGCGGACTTAGGTGAATCGCTCACATAATTAAGAACAAAAAATAGGAAAGATGCATAGAAAAGAAAAAATAATGAAAAACATGTATAAAAAATTATTTTTACACAACAAATGTGAACTTGCAATTATAAGTGAAAAATAGTTACACAATATTTTTGTATTTCATTATTCACTTTTTAGGTACCCTTTAGTTTCACTAATGTCTTACATAACCAAAAATAAATAAAAAAGTGGAAGGGAAAATCTCCATACCCCCCAAAATTACTTGAAGCATAGAGTGTTTTTAAAAAAAACGTTTATTCACACCGCTTGGACCCTTGCACCTTTTTTTTAACTCTAACAACCCATCTTTGCCCTCAACATAAATCCTGATCCTAAAATTTTTCTTTTTCCATCCCATATCTTTCCAACCTTCTGTCACATTGCCTCTTGCACCCTTCGTCTTAAGCCCCATCTTCCCCACCATCTCTCTCTCTCTCTCTCTCTCTCTCTCTCT